>JANHAO010030224.1:0-10199 GCA_026873985.1 Saraca asoca | reverse complement strand
CACGTAACTGTAGTTTTAGACTATTAATATGTTAATAAATAATAAAAACCACACATCTGATATTACTTGTAATTGTAGTTTTTTTCATTATTGTGTAATCAATTATTTTGATAAATAATTTGTCTAATTTTTTTTAGTTTTAGTGGCATTTAATAATTAATTATTTAATTAAATGTGCTGATCACCAAAAGTGCTACTGCTCCATAGAATCCTCTTTTTTTTTCTATAAGTGTTGTTATTATTCTTTGATTATATTTCTTTTTTTTTTTCAAGTGTTATTATTATTTCATTAAAGTTTTTATGATATTTGGATTAGAAGGAGGTTAAAAGTCGCAGGCAAATGGAGAGTCGTCGTCATCATCAAGTTAAAAAGGTTATGGTGAGAGAAGAGAGAAAGGCAAGAAGTAATATCCGTGAAGCAGCTGCAGGGGGGTTACAGAGAGAGAGAGAGCCATAGAGAAACAAAGAAAGAAAATTTCTTTATATTCGCTCTCTCTTTTTCTACCATTTTCACTTTCCTACACATTCTTTGCTTCCTCACGGGATACCTATCCCTCTCTTACAATCTCTGACTCTTACCTTCTCTCATGTTTCTGAATCTACGTCTGTTCTCCTCTGCTCTTTTCAACTTTATCTAACTTCTCAGAAACACGGATTTGCGTGGTTCAATAAGACGCAGAATAAAACACATAGAGAACAATGTCACAGCAAAATGGGAAGTCTATGCAAGAACAAGGCTTTGATTCTCTCGCTATCCGATTTCGTGATTCGTTAAGTTGTGAAGAGAATAAACCAGATTTCAAAGAACTCGATCTGGGCTCTCCGGTTTCACCATTGAAAATCCGCGGCGTAGTTAATCAGGGAGGCGGTGGTGCTGCCACTTCAAGCTGTAGTTCAACCTCATCTGGCTCCGTTTCAGGCAGAGCCAGCACTGCAAAATTGCCCAAAGGACCAGATGGGAAACCGAAACACCATTCCGGTGAGCTCACTAGGTATTCGGAGATATGCCCAAATGACTCAGACAGCCTCCGATCTGCCGCATCAATGCGCAATTCGAAGCCGGGTCATCGGAGGTCGGTTTCTGCTGGGGCCCCATTAATCTACTCCGGTTCCAGTTTCAGCAGCGCCAGCAATAACAATGGCTGCTCAAATGGAGCAACTTCGGGGACCATTTCATTTCCTAGTGGTAACATTTGCCCATCTGGGAAGATCCCGAAGTCGGGTTTTGCCTCTCGAGGTTCCAATAGAACCGACGTTTTGGGTTCCGGAATAGTGAACTATGGCCATGGTAATATAATGCGAGGTGGTGCCAAGTTGAACAATACCGGACATGTTGCTGAAGACAATGTGGCTGGGAATTCTCAACTTGGAGGGGTTTCAGCGATTGTGAAACGAGCAATGGCTAGTTCTGATCCAGACCAGGTGAAAAGGGCGGGAAATGAGTTATACAGAAGCGGGAAGTTTGTGGAAGCTTTGTCATTGTATGATAGGGCTATTTCGATATCACCGAACAATGCTGCTTGTCGGAGTAATCGCGCGGCGGCGCTCACAGCTTTACGAAGGTTGCCTGAGGCCGCTAGGGAGTGCGAAGAGGCTGTCAAGTTGGACCCTTGTTATTCCAGGGCGCACCAGAGGCTTGCTTCTCTTTATTTGCGGTAAATGCTTCTCTCGTTAATAGGTTAAGTGTTTTGTCTAAATGTCTCTTAATTTTTAAACCTCGTATGCATTCATCGTAGAATGCCCTGTTCAGATTGTAGTTGAATTGAATTAAAGAGGAGATCATGGATTGTTTTCCATCGCTGCAACATTAAACGCAGTTCTTCAATAACTATTAATGCTGATTTATTTCTTTCTTTCATCACAAACCATGGCATAAATTTGTAATAGCTAAATTGGACGAATTACTTGTATTTTCTTATCAGGGATTAGAGGTTCATGGATATTTGTACTAAAATAGTAGACTGAGAATACTAAGCATCAATTTCTGTTCACTCAGTCAAACAATTTATTATGATACTCTGCAGCTTTGGGCAGCTTGAAAATGCCCAGCGGCACGCCTCTCTCTCCGGTCAACAGGTTGATCAATCTGAATTACAGAAGTTGAAGTTACTGGAGAAACATTTGAGCCAATGTAAGGAGGCACGAAAGATTGGTGACTGGAAGAGTGCTTTAAGGGAATCAGAAGCAGCAATTGCTGATGGGGCAGATTTCTCACCTCAGGTAGACTCTTTTATCCTAGAATCTCAATTTCACAATATCTTTGTAGTTTATATATTCTAACTCGTCCTAGTGCTACTTACAGCTTGTTGCTTGTAAAGCAGAAGCCTATTTGAAACTAAATCAACTTGATGCTGCTGAGTCGTGTCTTTCTAACATTCCTAAGTTGGAAGGATGTCCTCCATTCTGCTCTCAAGCCAAGTTCTTTGGTATGCTCGGAGAAGCCTATGTGCACTTTGTTCGTGCTCAGGTTGAGATGGCCTTAGGAAGGTGAACATTATAAACTTTGAATGCTAATTTTAATGTGCCTCTTGTTGCACGAGTAATAAACAAATGATGGGTTTCTTTTTGCAGGTTTGAGAATGCGGCGGCAGCAGCAGAAAAGGCTAGCGTGTTAGAATACAGTAATGCTGAAGTTGCCAGGGCTGTGAATGCTGTCAGAATGGTAGCAAGAGCTCGTACTCGGGGCAATGATCTTTTTGGCTCTGGCAAATTTTCTGAAGCTTGTTCTGCTTATGGAGAAGGCCTAAAGTATGACAGTTCCAATTACGTTCTATATTGCAATAGAGCAGTTTGTTGGTCTAAGCTTGGATTATGGGAACAATCTGTTGAGGACTGCAACCAATCTCTCAGCATACAGCCAAATTACACCAAGGCACTTTTCCGCAGAGCTGTTTCAAATGCAAAGGTCTCCCTTTAGTTGTGTGCATATGTTAATTTATTCGTTGTTGTTTTGATCTCTGAAATTTATGTATTATTTTCAATGCCCTGTACATATCAGCTTGAAAGATGGGCTGAGGTTGTGAAAGATTATGAGGCCTTAAAACGTGAACTTCCTGGAGACAATGAAGTTGCTGAATCTCTCCGTCAGGCTCAACTTGCATTGAAGAAGTCTCGCGGGGAGCTTTATGATGCAAAGTGGGGAGTTGAAGTTGAGGTAGTCTCTGCATTAGATAAATTTAAAGCTGCAATTGCTTCTCCTGGTAATTTCAATATCTTTATCTTGATCTCCAAGTGTGGATTTGGTATTTTCCATCTCTTGATCAATAAATTCACTCTAAATGAAAATCTGCACTTTCAGGTATTTCTGTAGTTCATTTCAAAGAGGCGTCAAACGAAATATGTGAAGATATATCCCCATTCATAAACATGTTATGTGTTAGATATCCATCTGTCAAATTTTTCAAGGTATGAAAATTAAGTTGCTTTTTTTTTTCCCCTTTTTTATAATTTCTAACATAATTTTAATGTTTTCAGAATGAGGAAGATAAAACAGGAAAACATTTTGCTAAATTCTTTCTTCTTTTTTTGAAATATAATTGAAGGTGGACGTGGAGGAGTGTCTAGCTATAGTTGCTAAATTCTTTCTTTTTTTGAAATATAATTGAAGGTGGACGTGGAGGAGTGTCTAGCTATAGCAAAAGCTGAGAGCATAAGAACTGTCCCAACTTTCAAGATTTATAAAAATGGAGTGAAAGTGAAGGAGATGATCTGTCCAAGCCATCAGTTTTTAGAAGACTCAGTGAGGAACTGTAGTAATCATTAAATTCCATACCCATTTCAATTCACGTTCAACTCAACTCCTAGCCATTGAAGAAGGTGCTCCAAGAATGGACCAAACCCTCCCTCTCAGTTCAGACTAGGATTATCAATTTAATTTTCCCCGTGATACACAGTTGCTTACAATTTTTTTCACAGTGCTTTTAGGCAGAGAAATAGCTTTTTTTTTTCTTTAGTTAAATTAACATAATCAAATATGTATATCATTTTCCCAGCATTTTATTTACTTCCTGATTTCCATTCTCCCATTATTCATATCCAAAAGTCATTATCTTTTCCTAATTTTAAAATTCCTGTACTGCATGATGCTTGTGCCAGCCTTATCACTAGAAAAGCTGTATCTGGCTGAAAACCAACACAAAAGGTTACAAAAGCTGTTGCAAAAGTGTTCGATTCAATTATAGACCCATATTTGATACAAAAAGTTTATGGTACCATCAATTTTCTTATATTTGGACTCTCAGTGCGTGAGAGATGTGAATTTTATATCATATAAGTACAGTAAAATAAGTGTGAGGTAGTTGCATGTAGATAAACATGAACGTTGATCCACAGACAGAGAGAAAACATGGCATAAGAATTTTGCTTAAAACACTTCAAATTAATTCTTTTTCATGAACTGTGCAGTATACAAATTTTTGGATCTCAATATCTAGGAGAAGACGTATACAATAAAGTTTTAAAATTAGGAATGTATTAAGCATTTCTACCATGAAATAATGGTAGCCAATGGCTATTATTATAAGGGTAAAAGCCAATACTTTACTAGATTTTAGATTATGGGACCATTAGCAAGTGCGGAATAATGGCCTGGCCGCCTTTGTTTTAAATAACTGGTAATTTTGAAACTGTTGAAGGAGTCAATAGAAACAGGAAATTATGGCCCTACACTTAATATACGTACTGTAACAATGTTGTTTGTTGGGTTCTTTGCAACGAGAAACTGAGCTCTTCACAGGGTAATGAGTTTGTTTCGCCAATGGTTGCTAATGCAATGATGGTACTGTGTGTACTCTTAACCTGTTGGGTGTGTTTGGAGCAGAGTACTTGTCTCTCAGTGGTAACATTATACACCGTTTTTTTAAGGCCGTTCTGACTTCTCAGTGATTATCTTTAAAATTTGTGTACCTCTGCAGACATTAAAACTTGTACACATCGCAATAAAACTTGTTGGACCATTCTTATCCGAATGGAATCTGATGTTAACACATGGCTTGGTCACTTGTTTTCATTTCGAGTGGTAACACGTGTGCGTTTATGAGGTAGTAGCAAGATTCTTGTTGTCAAGTATTTTGACACAAAATTGATTTAAAATCAGTTTTTGTTTCTTCGATTAATTTCTTTTATTAATTCATATATGATTATCTAAATTTGTTAAACAAATTGATATTGTAAATTTAATATTAAGAAAAATACAGTTTTTCAGAAAATTATGTAATAATATTTTAAATAATACTAGTTGCCTCTAAGAAAGTCACAAGTGAGTGTCTCACAATTAAGAATGTCTTGATGGCTCTTGTTAGGTCATAATTTAATAATGGCTGAACAAATTCTCTTGTTTTGCCATAAAATGAGAAAAAGCTTCGAAATAGGTGTGATACTTTATTACTAGCTGGTACTCAAACCATTCATATATAGCATACAGACTGTTTGTGAAGGGGTTTCAACAAAATAGTAGATCATCATAATAACCTTAATAATAGCATAACCAAATCCTATAACAGAAAGCTCTTGATTTTTATTATATGGGCCCAAGGCCAGCCATGCTTAAAGCATTAAAAGGGAAATTATTGGCCAGCCGCAAAAGCCTCAAATGGGAAAGTCCTAGTGATGCCGGCAAGACTCTTGAAATGGATCTTCCCAGTTGGCGGTTCATCCACGGTGATCTCACTCACCGGCGGCCATAACATGAGCTCCTTGGCCTTCACGCCCTTGAGCTTCTTGATCTTCTTCTTCGACACGTAGCCGGTGATTCCCGCGTCGTAGCTCACAAGCTTGCTGATCATCTTGAACTCATGCTCCACTTTCTTCTTCTGAACAATCCACATGTAGCCTGTGGCCTTCACGAACCCTACTTCGATCACGTCGTCCAGAGGGAGGAGCCCGGCCGGCAACTCGAATTCTTGGAGCAGAGAGACTGCCATTTTCAAGCCTTCTTCATGGCCTGTCTTCACGATTCCTCCTTCCTTTTCTGCCATGTTTAGAAAAGAGAGAAACTTTTAGTTTGTGTTTAGAAGTTAGTTGATGGGGGAGGATTGTGCTTGTGCTTTTGTTTATATATATACATATATATATATATATAGGTTGTAGGGAGGGATAGTGATAACGAGGGACAAAGTTTGTGCTTGGTAAGGATCGATCGATCGATGTGAACTACATTGACCTCACCGTCCAAATTTTTGCTACATTTTAGTTTTGCTAATGACCATTTTGTCCATAGACGGCTTGCGAGTTGTAAAACATTGTTATACACAATTTTTTTTTGTTCTCAAATAAATAGTTCAAAAATGAACTTAAAGCAAATGGAAATTCATTTATTCCCCTTGTCTATACTTGACATATAATTGATATGATTTTGAATATTATGGACTATAACCAAACCAAAAGAAACTTAATATACAACAATAACCAAGATGTATAGTATTAAATATAATTGGTTACATTAGTCATTTAAGGCATTAAATTCGATTTTTATTTTTTTTTTTAGTAGAGCATTTATCAAGCTTTATATTACACGATACACTAAAAAATTAAAATCATTGAAAACCTTGGTTTAGATGACAGATCTTGAAGTTCGACTCCCACCCCATCTCCTAGTGTAAGTCCCAAGGAAAAAAAAAAGAAAAAGAAAAAGTAGCTAGCATTCAACATTTCTTTATTAAGAAATAGAGCTTGGCATTACACAGGATAGGACAGAAATACATACCTGTTTTAAACTGGTTACAGTTAACTTAGGACACGTGTCAAATTTTTTGAAATTGCATATTGGCAATGCTATATAGCAGTTTTTACTAAATTTAATCCTGAGCTATGTTCTTCTAACTACTTTTCCGTGATAGAAATCTACACTTTTTAATTATTTTCGCCAATTAAAATGCTTTAACTGATTGGATTGGATCTCTAGCCAATCTCTGGGATCCAAATGTTTCTTCCGCTTTAGCCCATTAGGCCCAAACAGAACTTACCGGAAAAAAAAAAACCTGGAGATTTTTGGTTACGAAGAGGGAGTGTCAAGCGGGAGATAACAAACTCCTAACGAACTCACGTGACAAAAGTGCAATACAAAATTGGCTTCCCTCTACTGTCCAGTTTTCACTTTTCGCACACAGCAAGGCAAGCACGAGCTTGATTTGACTGTGTGGATCGATGGAGTCGCAATTGCAGATGAACAACAAAGCACACCCGAAGAGAAGATCCGCGAAGAATGAGAAGCTAACTCTGGAGGTCTACATCGATGTTCTTCATACTCATCAAACGCTTTATCTCACTATGAATCTTCTCAACCAGGTACATGCCATCACTGCTCTTCTCTCTTCTTCATCTAAATTTCAATTGAAAATCGAATCTACAACCTTATCACGGTTCAAGTCTCGGATGCTTCAATATTTGAATTCACTGAGTTTCTTTTCAATTAATATTTTCCTCGTATCGTTGCAGATCATCCGCATTCATGGCTTCAAGAAGATTTACAAGGCTTCCAAGGTACTACTCTCTCTCTTTCAATTATGAGGTTCTGTTTGACTGATGAATACGGAGGGGAAAATGTTATCGACTCTGTTTACTCTCTCTCTCTCTCTCCCTTTAATTTTGAGCCTCTGTTTTGCTGAAGAGAAAGGACTCTCGTTTCTCTCAGTTGAATTAGCAGATATACCACGAACAGGGGAAGATGCTCTCGTCTCTTTGGTTGCAAGGAAAACAACGTGGGAAGGAAATCAATCATATATATGGAACTACTGCGATTTTCTTTATGCTTTGCATTTCTTAATTTAAATCAGAATTTGACTTCGTCGTAGACGCTCAATTGAAGTCGAGATTTCCTATCCTTCGTTACTTATTGGATTTCTCTAAATTTCACAGAAAGTGTTGGTTGATGCCGTGGATACGCTTGAGCTGATGGATTTGCCGCGATCAACACTCCGTCAGAGCGTTTCATCCTTTGCAATTCTCACAGTGGAGGACGCAGTCGCCGATCTCAACCATCTAAACTGGCAAGAATGCTGCGTCACTTCCATCCAGTCTTTCAGCTCTTGCAAAGAGAATTTCCTTGTTCCTGGTGCTCAGAACCTTCAAGAAGCCGGTCGAATGCCGATGAATTCGCCAATTAAGCTTCTAAAAATGTTGCCAGAGCGCAAGAAGAAGAGGACTAACGCTGACGGCCTTGGTGAGTCTGCTTCGCCTCTGGACAGTGTTTCGCTTGCTTCGTGTTGAACTTTTTACGTTGTCATGGTTAGTTTCCTTTTTACTGGACTTCGTTTTTCCGTCGTAATGCGAGTGTTCTGTTGTTTTTACTTAGTAGTTGTGCGATTTTGGCTGTGTCATTTGGACTATGTATTGCTTTTGATTCTTTAAGCTCCGCTAATTATCTGTTACTAACTTTTTGTACCAACAAAAAGAAAAAAAGTTCATTACTTTTAAAGTATCGACTGGGGCTTTCTCAATTTTCTAGTGGCCCTGTAGGTCACATTAATGGGAACAAAGCATAGCTTGCAAAGTCCAACTGTTGAAATCTCAGTGTATGGTCCGATCCAGTTACAAGCAAAACACAGACACAGACACAGACAGACACACACACACACACAAAAAGACGTGAATTCCCCAATTTCTTTCTCTGTTATTTTTCTTTAATTTCCAAAGATATAAGACATAATATTGTAATAAGAGACTTGCAGTTTTTTTTTTTATTGATAACCATATTTCAACAAAAAAAAATTATCTCTCTCCCAAATTCATATCTTGAATTCTCAGAAATTCAAACGATCCATATTCCTCCAAATGGGCTCAGTGTGTTGGGTCTACCAAAATTTCGGGCAGAAGGATAAATTTTACAGAGAACTTCGAAAAGCCTGGTTTCTTCTTTCCTGTAAACAGTTAAATCGACTTTGGCCAGGGTATATGTATTCTCTTGCAAGGTTCGCTTAGTCTCTGACTAAATGTTCTGCGGATGCTAAGGACATTTCTATGCCTCGTTAAATTAATTTACCCCGATAAAGAAAAAATGGGTCATTTAATTGCTAACTTTTATTCTTATTAAAATAGTTTATCATTGTTTAAAATCCATTAACTGCTAGATTAATCGTTGCTTCTTCTGCCCTTCTGATAGTAATTGTAAACCTTATTACCCATTCAATGTAACATTTATCAGTATAATTAGAATAAGTTCCACTGTATGGCATTTTGTTTCACAGGCCATTGTCCAGGGCAGAAGTATCTGAATGAAAATAAAAAGTTGTTTGGTTCACGGAAAATTCCACAGAAAGTATCACTTCCGAGAAAAGAGAAAATATTTGGATTGTTTGATTGATCACTAACTAAAAAAATAAGAAGAGTTGTATTTTTCAAGTCTTATAAAACATGCCAAGTTATTTATCCAACTCTTCTGCTCTTCCAAGTAAGTTCTACTTTTTGTATTTTTAATGAAATAAAATAAAAAATCATCCTTATAAAATTTAAATAATAACAAGAGTATCATTTTAAAAATTTATATATTATTTTAGTAAAAGAGCATAAATTTTAAATAATATATTTTAATTGTTTTGATAATACTTCCTAAAAAATATATAATTAAATCAAACATAATATAAAAAACTTACTTTTTGAGAAATTCTACTTCCTTAGAGCATCTCCAATGGTGTAACCCATTGGAGTTGCTTAACCCCGCATTTATATACTACTTTAAGTAACTCTCCACTCCAATGGTGTAACTCTAAAAAGTTCACTAATTAGGTCCTACAAGTTACCTCACATCTTTATATTTCATATGTTTTTTTTTATTTCAACTTAAAATATTAATTCATTTGTATTTTAATTTTAAGACAATAAATACGTAAAAAAGTTTAAAATATATTAAAAATATATTAAATTTATTTCAACTAAATTTTTTTTTATCACAATAAGTTTAAAATGATGAAAAAT
The DNA here is from genome assembly GCA_026873985.1 of Saraca asoca. NCBI lineage: Eukaryota > Viridiplantae > Streptophyta > Magnoliopsida > Fabales > Fabaceae > Saraca > Saraca asoca. The sequence goes on along the minus strand of JANHAO010030224.1, from coordinate 290 downwards.
ACATAACATTATATAATTAAAATAAAATTTAATTTTAGTTATTCTCACGTTAGAAACGTTCCCAAATATGCTCCATCAAGTCTGCTTGAAGTTGACGATGAATTTGTCTTTGACAAATAAATGCTTTCCTTTGTAGGTATGCTGCAAAATCGAGATGATGACCATTAGATACTTCAACTATTGAGATGCCATTATCTAGATGATCGTAAGAATAATCAAAATTACCACCATATGTGTGTCGTTCATCTTCAACAATCATGTTATGCAATATAATGCATGCATATATTATA
>JANHAO010030223.1:0-10202 GCA_026873985.1 Saraca asoca | reverse complement strand
TTTCCTCTTGGTTTTTATTGTGATATCCGAGTTGAATGGATCCATTTAATTTAGATGTTGAAATGATTATTGAGATCTTGATAATCACCTTAGAAGAGAATAGGAAAATCCAAGCAATGCATTGAGATTTCATGGGTTGTTTGAGGGCTGAATTCTGATTATATTCATTAATCAATTTCAAGGATTCTTGTATTTGGTTTTAAGCTTGAGAATATGATTAGCAAATTGAATGAATATTTAGCAATCAAGGATGTATTAATCTCAAGTGGTTCCTTAGGCTGGTAGCTTGTCTATTTGTAGTTTTAGGTTCAGTTTTTAGTGTGTTTTCTGTTAGGTTTCGTTTCTGCCAACCCCCTCCCATTTACATCTCTTAATATCATTGATAACATTATCCTAAAATGGTCCTTGGGTTTGACGTGGGTTGCCTATGCTACAAGTTAGTTTAAGTAGCTCCAGTTTATAAATTTCTAATTCGATCCGCCTTAACACGCGCGATCAATCACACTTTTTGCCATTTTTCTAAATGAATGATGAATAACCATATGTCAGTGACATATTATTAGCGTGAGTGAGATTCTTGCCTTACACAATTAGAAGATGTAGTCACACCATTCGTGCATGGTCTTGAGTGTGTTGGTTTGTTACAAACCTTTGGTGGGTTGTTTTTGTCAAACATGAGCCTAATTATCATGCTCTTAGTTAAGTTGATTGACTTGTTGCTAGTCTGAGACCTTGTTGATCAACTATAGTCCTATACAATCTCATGCTATTCCTTTTGAGTGGCTCGCTCTTATTATGAGGGCTTGGTTTCACTTGTAATTCCATGACATCGATCAACCATGGTATTGGGCCATTTCTTTTTTAATACCTTGATTTGTTGCAAAATGTGTGCTTGTAGAAAACAATATGGACTAGTTATTCCATCGAGTTCTTTGGATGGCTTGCCATGTAGGGCCTAGGCCAATCAACTTGTCTGCTAAGTCAGTTAACCGGTGATGTCTTAGCCTAGTTGTTCAAAATTGTAGTCATACAAATTAGTACCTTCTGATAATCTATTGCATGTGAGTTAGTCGACCAATCATTGTTTAATGATCATTTCTTTTAAACTATATTAATAACTTTTGAATTATATAAGCGATTCTGTTATAGGTGATTTTTGGTCTTAGTTGAATAGGCTAAGGGCCCAATGGAGGATGAGTCCAGTACTGGAAAAGCCTGAATCATTCAAAGGGTACCAAGGTTGCACAAAAGAGGCACTGGCTCGCTAGTCATGAGCTTAGGACATGAGGCAAGCCCTGAAGCAGGAATCCAAGCTTGCTAAATGGGATTAAGCCCGAATCACTGGATAAATGAGCCACATCCAGGATACCCATCCCATGAGCCTGAGATTGAAACCAGATTGTTAGGCCACGAGTCGCATAATGCCTATCCTGATCGCAAGTGAGCAACCTCCAACTCGAGGTATGGTACAAGTCCAATTAAAAGTCAGAAGCACATCTTCCTAGCCAACAAGTTAGCCTCCAAAAGGAGACACCCACCTGCAAACCTTAATTAATAGAGTTTAACATAATTATTACATGATGTAACTAATGTATAAATTGGGAAATTCCCATTATAGCCTCCCCTACTTATAAAAATAGGGAGAAATTCCATTGTAAAGGGGAATTTTGGATATATATGTGGAAACTCTGCCAAAATATAGAGGGAGAGGCCTGTGTATTGTAACTCAGCCAATCTGAATAGTAAAACCACCATCTACGGACTAATATAATCAATGTAGATGTAGGGGCCAAACTGGTTTTAGCCGAATCATGATAAAAATGCTCCTGGTGTTTGTCCTTTTCCTTTCTCATTCTCTTCTTTGTTCACCCACTTATATGCTTGAAACTTACAATCTGGGTGTTGACTAAGATTTGGGTCCTCTTAACCAGATTTTACCATCAACATTTTAGTGCTAGAAGGAGGGCTCCCTTGAACCTTTGAATTATTTCCTCTTCATTTTTGTAATTTACTGAGCAACCACAATGGCAAGAGAAAGAACAACCAGGAGCATTAATGCTGTTGCTAGCCAACCTGGGAATCATGTTGGGCAGTAAGAGTTATCACTAAGGGGCTCAGCTTTCTTGGCTGTAGGCGTGTCTACTACCCTTACAGTGGGCATAATCAATGATGTGACACCTTCAACCTCTCACCAAATTATTACTCTTGAGGCTGACAGAGTTTAAGTGTGGCATTAGCATCAAGAAGTGTTCGAAAGCACAATAAAAGAACTGGTTGAAATGGTTAAAATGCTAGTTCAAGTGCAAGCCAAGGAGAGTAAAAGTAGGACCAGGTTGCGGCACTTGGAGGGAGCCAACGTATAGGTACAAGCCACCCTCTCACTTATGGGAAAGGTTAGAAGTCTGCCAAGTTCATAAGAGCCATGATGGTCAACGACCTATGAACTTACATCGTTCAAAAGACTCAGACAAGACTAACTAGGGGCATATCCCAAGTTGCTATTCCCGTGGTCAGGAGAGTGATAGGAACCCACGATCTTCCAGTTAGTGATTTAAAACATATGACTTGATGATTGAAGAACTCCTCCAAGGGGTGAAACAACTAAAATAACGCCCCCGAGCTCAGGACAGCTGAGATCGCTATACGGAGAGAACTTCATTTACTAGTGATATAGAGAAGCAACATCTCCCTTGCAAGCTCAAGATCCCTGTGATCTCACTATATAATGGGGACAACGACCCCTATGCCCATCTAGATAAGTTTGATGTGCAGATGGACTTTAAATGACCAGCTCGTGGGTCAAATGTCATATCTTCTAAGCTACGTTGGGAGATATATCTTGGACCTGGTTTAGAAATCTCCTAGCCCACAGCATTGGCAATTGGGGAGAATTCCAAATGAGATTTATCAATTAGTATAAAGCACTGAGGAGCCAGCTCATGTTAGCATGTTATCTCACAACGATCTTTTAGAAAAAGAATGAGTCATTAAAAGACTACATCACTCTGTTTAGAAGTAAGGTTAATAATGTAAAGAACTCATCCGACGAGGGTATCTTGATAGCAATCTCTGTAGGACTACACAAGGATGGAATACTTTATGAAAGCATCTACAAGTCCCCAGTGAAAAATCTCGCTAAATTTTATGAGTGAGTTGCTAAGGAAATTAGGTGAGAAGAGACTTTCGGCCTAAAGGAGTTCGATTGGGGAAGTGAGAAAAACACCTCCAACAATTACAAATAAAAGAGCCAGGGCCCTGAATTCCAAGCCGCAAAGAGGGCTAGGGCCGAACAACCCCAACATCAAGGTTGTTTTGAAACTTAGTGTCCTCTCTGATGCCCAGGACAAGATTTTTGTGGCTGAAAGAGATAAAGAAAATTTCGGTAGGCCTCCACCTATCACAACTCCTAATAGGAGTAAAGGTAATAGGAGCAAATTTTGTCACAAATTCTGTGCCTACCATAACAGAATTGGGCACCATACTTCAGAGTGCTGGACACTCAGGGACACTATAGAAGACCTCATCAGAGGGGTTGCCTATGAAAGTATGTGGTAGAGCTCTCGGGACAGTAACCCCGACACCCTAGTGAGACCTTAAATGAGCATAGGCGTCCATAATAGAGACTATCTTTCAATTTTGTAACCTAATTTAGAAATAAGTAAACATATTTTGAATTTCTATACTAACATTGGTATAAAGTTTCAATAGATTACCATGTAGGAAAGTGAGCTGTTCTCAGAAATAATCAAGTTCAGGTGCGCACGACCTGACTCGGCTACAAGATAGCCACCTGGTAACAAGATTACCACTCGGTTACAAGACAGTCACCGAGTAACAAGATTACCACCTGGTTACAAGATAACCGCCTGGCTACAAGATTACTACCCGGCTACAAGATTACCACCTGACTACAAGATAGCCACCTAGTAACAAGATTATCACTTGATTACAAGATAACCACCCAGCTACAAGAGAGCCACTCAGCAATAAGATTAGCATTCGGGATGACCATTTGACTACGAGGTAGTAGCTCAGGTACAAGACCGCCCTCATTCTGGCAAAAGATTTCAATATTTCTATGAAATTAGACCATTACCTTAAGCGTATGTGTGAACAACTTCTGAATGTCATGACTATTCTAAATTGCCAGCTTGCAAACTGAGGCACTCGATGTTTACTCTTGCAACATCACTCTAAATTTGGCACAAGATTGCTAGCTAATACAGGCAGCAAGATCATAAAGGCGCAGCTCATATTCGACTTATTGCTCGTAGCTCTCGTGTAACTTATCGCCCGCAGCTCCTATGCAGCCTATTTAGATTCTCAATCTCATGCAAGCTTGTGTGCTCAAGCACGTCGCTCTAATTCTTTTTGTTAACAAGTTGCCAGTTTATATTACTCAAAAATGGGTTAATGCGACAGATTAGCCATTTAATATGGCATATATCCTTTTAAGTTATGGATCATTGGCTTGAATCTACTTATGCGTCTTTCTTACTGTTAATTAAGGTTGATTGACCTATCTGATATATGTTTTGTTCAAATACTTGTTAAGTTGTGATCTGTAGGAAACTATTTGTAACAATTCATGTATTTTCTAAAAAGCATCCATCATAATGTTCATGGAAAAGCAAAGAAAATAGATTTGTTTGGTGCCCTTTGCCATAAGGCAAATCTATACAAAGTTCAAAATTAAGAATGAAGTTCAAAATGAAATACAAAATTACAAAGTCAATTGCCAGAAAGGTTAATCTTAAGGAGCTGGACTCTGATGGGAGGAAGGCTCAACATATGGGGATGACAAAATGTCCCTCGATTGATCGCCTAGGGCCTTGGCGACTTGCAAACTCATTTCTTGACGAATGGCATCCTCGACTAGAGGACCTTAGCTCACGAACATTTCACCTTTGTGCGAAGACTTGGTTCTAATAGTTTTCTTTTTGAAGCTCTCAAATTCCTCAAGGGCCTCTGGTTTGAAGAAGGAAATGTCCATATCCAGATGGTGCTTCCATAGAGTATACAAGAAATAGGAGGTTGTTTTCAATTCTACATCCTCCATTGCCTTAGCGATCCACTCGATAGTCTCAGCTATGACTCAATCGACTTCTTCTTGTTTTAAAGCAACCTCTCTCCTGGCCACTTCAAGTTCAACCTTGGCAACCTTTGCCTATTATGTAGCAGCTTCGAACTTTCATGTTGCTGAATCAAAGCCCTAAAGTGCTGTCTCCTGATCGCTTTTCATTTTGGCCAGCTCCTTAATGGCTTTGTTGAGCTCTAATGTGATAGCCTTGTGATATGCCACCTTATGAGCTCGAGCCTCCTTGGCCTCCTTTCGAGCGACCTCGGTTTCTTTTGCCTTACTCTCCATTTTTAATGCTTTGGCAGTCATGGCAGCTAAGTCTTCCACGAGCCTAGCATTTTTCTTTTCTGAGTCTTGGAGCATCTCCCCCATTTTTACCACTCCTAGCAGACCTTGGAAGGTTAAGTAGATCAAGTTAGATTTTGAAAAAAAAAGTAGAAACAGTCTGAAATAAAGACATAATTTATCAGTAAGACTTTACGTGTGGCATAACGCATTAGCCTTCCATTCAAGATCTCCATCTCCAATGCCTGGGGGCTAGTGTGTGACCTTAGAATGTCCAACACATTCTCCTAGACAAAGTCAAAATACCCTTGTGTCCTCGGACCAAGGCCTGGCTGATGCTCCCCTACTGCATCCCTGCAGGCCACTTACTTTAAATTGCTCGTAACCTTCTTCCCCTTAGTCACCTTTCATTTCTTGGCAAGGGGCTAGATGAGGTTGTAACCCCAACCACCTCGGTCACATCATGATGAGAGGTGGTAATTGACTATGGAAAGGGTGTCGCAATCACCTCAAGAAGAAACTGACCTGGATCAGTAGGAGCTGTTGCAACAGCAGGGTCTGACGAGGTTACAGTGACCTTAAACTCATCGAAATCATCGGAGGGTGGACTTTAAAGGAGCAACCTCACCATCTCCTCATAGTCCTCAAAGTAAGCTGGGCCAATTTCCTTTATCTGGCAGGCTCCAATCTCCTTAGTAAGCTTGGCGCTCAGTGCTGGAGCTAGCCCACAAGCTCGAAGGAGTCATTGTCAAATTTAAAATCATTCTTTAGATCACTGGAAGCGGTGAATTGGCACAACACCTTAACCTCATTGGCATCAAGCATTGGCTTTACCTTGCCAGCCCCAACTGCAAAAATGAGGCAAAGTGTCAGAAATAAAATAATGAAACACAATAGCTCATGCAATCACAGCTTGCTTATTAGGAGTCAGAACGAAATCAAAATTGCAAAGAAGATGTAGGGATGGGCATGAAATGTAGAACTAGCAAGTTTTGTATTGCCCAATGTTTGATTTTCCCTTAGCATCCCCCCGAGGCAAAACCCTTATGAGCTTGGAATTCTGAGTTGAGAGATAATAAATCCCATTCGAGGAGCTGGTACTCTTAATGCTAAAGAGGTGGCACAAAACCTTCATAGATGGTGGAGGAATGTTACTTCTTAGGTACATAAGTGCCAGAGAAGTGAGTTGGGTATAAGAGTTCAGAGTCAGTTGGGAGGGGGAAAGCTTTAATTTATTCAATAAACTAATGATGAATGGATGAACAGGGAATCTAAGCCTGACATCAAGGTAGTGGAGGCTAATTGCAATAAACCCTTAAGGTAGATAAGCCACATAGTCGTCAGCAGAAGGTGCCATAAGGTAGTAACCCTTGGGAATGCGATAACTCTCTACTATGCCTTCGAGCCCGTGCAGCTCTATGGTTGAAGGATGATGCTTAAAAATTGAGCGATTCAAGGAGCCCTCAGTGATTTGTTGCCTCTTCTCAAAATTAGGTTGGGAGACAGGTTGTTCAGCGACTTCACTATCCCTAGGGACCACTTTAATGAACGTATACATTAACTTTTCACTATGAGTTGGAGATTCGGGCTTGTCGTCACTTCCTATTCGGTGGCCCTGACATTTATGAGCTACCATCTATACAAAACAAAGAGAAAGAAAGGCAATGGTCAAGCCACTGAAGGCAAACCCTTTTCGAGGTAACTACTCAAACTAGAATCTTCCTATGCAACAAACTATATACGCCACAAGCCACTAGAATAGACACTCAAATCATCCAAAACCTAGAAGGGTTCAGCTAATAAAAGCCCACTAGACTACCAAGTTCCTAAAAAGGTAGAAAATTCAACTTAACAATCTAACATGCTACATATTAGCAAACATAACATTTAGTAGCAAACAAGCAATTATCATCAGACTGGACAATGTTATGGTAGACACTCACATACAAACTTTAAAAGCCAGAATTTGGAGAAAACTTACCGTGATGAAGAAATGAATTAGACTCTAGAACGAGTTCTGGTTAGAACGATCGATTCATCATTGCAGTAAAGGCATGATCGATGAAGTAGGAAATAGAACTGGCAACTGCTATTTAAAAGATCGAAACGCAAAACGTCAGTTTTTCAGGAATGTGAAAGGGATAAATGTCTTGTTTCAATTTTTATAGCCTCTGACATCCTACCGTTCGATTTAGAAAGCTAATTGATTGCTTGAAATCCAATGGTCCAAGCAAATTCTCGGGTTCAGTCTTCGCTGAAATGATAGTCCTGGGAAAATACGCGCATTAAATGAGATAATGATGATGGGTGCAGATGAAAAGACAAAATAAGAACTTGAACGATGACATCACACTCCCTGACCTTAATCAACGAACTGCAACTCTTAATCTGTGAAGTGAACTGGGAGTTAGGGGGCTAATGTTATAGGTGATTTTCGATCTTGGTTGAATAGGCTGGCAAGGGCCCAATAGAGGATGAGTCCAGCCCTGGAAAGGCCCGGATCATTCAAAGGGTACCAAGGTCACACAAAAGAGGCACCAGCTCGCTAGTCGCAAGCTTGGGATATGAGGCAAGCCCTAAAGTAGGAATCCAAACTTGCTAAATGGGATTAACCCTGGGTTGCTGGATGAATGAGCCACCTCCAGGATACTTATCCCATGAGCTCGAGATCAAAACCAGCTCATAGGGACACGATTCGTATAACACCTGTCTTAATCGTAAGTGAGCAACCTTTAGCTCGAGGTATGGTACATGTCCAATCGGAAGTTAGAAGCACAGATTCCTAGCTAGCAAGCTAGCCTCCAAAAGGAGACACTTGCCTGTAAACCTCAGTTAATAGAGTCTAAGCTGTCTGTACATAGTTATTATATAATGTAACTGATGTACAAATCAAAAAATTCCCATTATAGCCTCCCCTACTTTTATAAATAGTAAAAAATTCCATTGTAAAGCAAACTTTCGAATATATATGCAGAAGCTCTGCCAAAATATAGAGGGAGAGGCCTGTGTATTATAAGTCAGCCAATCTGAATAGTGAAATCGCTGTTTAAGGACTAATACAAATAACGTGGACGTAGGAGCCAAACTGACTTTAGTTGAACCATGATAAAAACGGTCCTGGTGTCTGTCCTTCTCCTTTCTCATTCTCTTCTTTGCTCACCTACTTATACACTTGAAACTTACAATCTGGGTATTGACTAAGATCTAGGTCCATTGAATCAAATTTTACAGTCAACAGATTCTTATTAGAGAAAAATCTTATAAGCATTACATAGTTTTCATGTCAATGAAAGTTTGAAATTTGTTTCAACAAGTTCTAAATATAAAACAATTGTTAATAAGGTTTGGAATAGTTTAATATTAAAATGTTTGATAACTGCATAATGTATTAGATCCCAGCTAACATTAACTATTAAGTAATTTTTTTACGAATCAATGGATTTATGTAATGGCTCATCCATCCAGCTGTAGACATCCATTTTAGTTTGAATTTAACATGTCTTATGATAAAATGTACAAATAATTTGACACAAAAACATGATCAAAATTTAATATCTATTTTTTTTATTATGATAATAAAAATGAGAATAAAAAAGAATTATTGTCTTCATTATACTAAAATAAATACATACCATTAAAAAAACAAAAAGAGTCCTCAACTTGCACTTTGTTTTTTTGTTTTATGTTTTTTTACTCTTTTTTCTCCATTAATATACTATTTGACTATTTGCCTCTGTGCACTGCTATGCTATACTTGAACCTTGAGTTTTTTAAATTTAAATTTTTTTGTGTATTTCAATTTTATCAAAAGTAAAATCTCAACATATAATTTATTAAAAAATTTAAAAAATGTAACAAAAAAAATAAAGCAAAAATCAAATCATAGAAATATAGATTAACGTGAATAAATTGAGTACATTCAAATAAGGAAAACAAACAGAAAAAGTAGTTAGTAAAAAACTTTATTTCATTCTCTAAAAAAAAAGGGTTAAGTAGCAAACCAAGAAAACTCCTATCTTCAAATCTTATATCTCAAATCTACTTGTATACCTTTTTCCCACTATTTTCTATTTTTTTTCATTCTTCATGTCTAAAATCCTGGGTTCAGTTCAGTATATCCTAGGATAACTGAAAATAACGAATTTTGAAAGTCATGGCCGAAAGATCATGGCTATGGCTTGAGAGTGTGACTGTGTGGGAAGTTTAGAGTGAGAAAATTCATATTTAGAGAGAGAAAGCACAGAAGCCAGAATTTAAACAGACAAAAGAAAAAAAATTACCTTTGAAATCACTACAAGAATTTTCCAGATTAGCGAAGGACAATTCCCTCGCTAAAAGGATATTCTCCGTCGCTAAACATTGTTTTCGTGACGGAAGGCTCCCTCGCAAATGTCTTTGCTAAATTCACCGTAGCTAATTTAGCGAAGAAATAGCCATTCCGTCACTATATATTAGCGAGGGACATGTCCGTCGATAGATGAAAACAAAGCGGTCGCTAAAAGGTTTGAAAAAGCCTTGATAAATATTGATTTGGCGAGAGCCTAGCGAGGGGTTTTACCGTCTCAAATTTAGCGAGAGCCTTAGCGAGGGATTTTGTCGTCGCAAATTTAGCGAGAGCCCATTCTGTCGCTACTTATTTGAATTCAGAGAGGGCCGTTTCCCTCGCTAAGTCATCGCTAATAGTGTTTTAGCGAGGACTTTGTCCGTCGCTAAAGGTTACAGAAACCTCCTCTGTCACCTATTTTTGAGGATATCCTTTTACATACAAAAACCTGTCATTACAAGACACACTTGCATTGATATTGCAAATAAAATTTTCAAGAAACACATGGTCTCC
>JANHAO010030222.1:0-10199 GCA_026873985.1 Saraca asoca | reverse complement strand
TTTTGATTCTTCAATTTGTTTAATTCCTTATTGGCCTTGGTAAGTGCTTCATAAATTTCTTCATATAGATCATCTGAATCATCATTATCTATTTGATTACTTGAATCACTTGTAGAATCACTAACATAAGAATTGCAATAAGATAAAGGATGCTATAGAACCTGTAGTTTTTCATTATGCTTGGCCATCAGACAATGTTCCTCTTTTTCTTTGTGCTTAGCTTCAACTCTGTAGCCATAGGTAGTTTTAAACCTATCTAACATTTTTTTTCCTATTTTATATCCTTAAATCTTCGAAAATTCATCAGCAAATATAGTACTAACAATAATCTATTTTAGTTTAGAGGCAAGAAAAAGTTTTGTTTCCTCCTCATCAGTTTATAATAATTTAGATTTTCATTTGAGGATTCCATTCATAAAGATCGTAGGATATTCATATCCAATTTCTAAAATTTCTAACATGTTAATATTTGTTATAGGCATTTTCTGGTTCTACGTAATGGGCTGGTAAAAGCCCAATCATAGACTAGACTAGGAGAGAAAAAGGGATCACTTTCCATATAAACACGAGATGAAGCAAAAAAACTTACTCACTAAGGGACAAGCCTCGACCAGTGGCTCACTATACACAAGCCCGCTTCATCAATAGTGAGTTCATGAAGATCACCCTCGCTAACCAAAGGCCAGCAAGTGACCCTAAGCCAGAAATAACTCGTGAGATTTAGCACATAGCCTGGACAAAGGCCTAACAAGACAAAGCATCATACAAGCTTATGATAGGTCTCAAATCTAAAAGACATGTGGGACCCACCCACAGAAAGCAATCTGTAGGAGCCAAATTGAAGGATATATTTTGTCTTGTATGTACATTACATGATGTAACATATTTACAACTTGTAAAATTACTATTGTAGCCTTCTCCCCTTTATAAATAGGAGGAAGGAGCACTTTATAAGAAGGCTAAGGCTGGAAAGCCATATCGAAACTTTGTAGAAATCCTTTTAGTTTAATATACTACCATAGACGTAGGGTCTGGTACTATCGAGATTTGTCCGAACCACATTAAAAATCTTTTCTGTTCTCTTCTGATCCTTTCTTTCCTCCTTCTCTACTACTCTTGTTTAACACTTGCTCAATCAGATTGCAGTTTGAGTCCCAAAAGAACCTCTTTAGTTAGTTGGAATCTGGTAGAACCAAAATCCATCATCAACATTTTGGCACCCATGACGAGGCCTCATATGCATATTGGCTGATTCTCTGCATTCAAGTTCATCCTTTGTCCAGTCATAATGGCTAAAGGAAAGGCCATTAGGAAGTCTCAGGCTGTCGATAACCACCTTGAAGGCTATACGACAAGTTTTTCTACCACCGAGGTCGCCAATGGTTGCCCTCCTCTATGCACCACCAACCACCATTACTATGCTTGGGAGCAGCAAAGTGCCAACATGGCACCAATGCTAAGAGGCATTAGAAAATACAATAAAGGATATGGCTGAAGCATTTAAGGTGTTGGCATAAGCACAAGCCCAGGGTGTACAAAGACAAGCTAAAGTCATCATACCCAAGAATGGTCATTAGCAGTAGCAAACTGAAAGCTTGAACAGGGCCAACCAAAAGCACATATCAGATCGTCGCTCTCGTGGCCAAGAAGGTAGGAAGAGTCACCAGGCTTCCAGCAAGTGCTGAGAATCGTTAACTCAGCTAGTAAATATATGACTGATTGGTTACTTAAACATCCCATTTTATTGTGATGCTCACTTGAATAAAAGATTCAATGAAATACAATACATTGGAAAAAGGTGAAATACAAGTAAATCTAGCCTACTTTCTGGAATAAAAGATTGACACTCTAGTGGAAAGCCCCAATCAACAGAAGGCCGATGAGCATACCTGATTTTAATTCTTTCCTTTGCCACCCTCCTAGGTTCAGAAAAACCTTTCCAGCTCTTCACTTATCCCTGAGAGTCCAAAAGAGACAAGCCTGAGCAATTGGAAAGGAGAGCCCCCCAGCATCACTGGGGGACATAAGCCAAGATTTATGCAAGATCTTCCCATGTCATCGAGGAAGGATAGCCTTCAAAGGCCATTATGCAGCAAACCATACACATCTCACTAGAAAAGCTAACTATTAGAAGAATGGGGGGCTCGTCTAAGGTTCCCATCAGTTCACTCAGAGGGAAGAAGGAAAAATACTCCATGCTTTGAATAAGACTAGAATGTTCTCATCAAAGGGTCTGAAAGGTAACTCCCAACCACCTTTATTAAAAGTTTCAGAAGGAAAACAAAGCAAACTTTTCCATGATTGTGAGACACATGTAGCAAGAAAAATGACCTGGGAAACAATAGGTAGACCAAAAACTTTGATTGCATGATAATCCATAAAGAAGGTTCTTTACTAAGAGAAGTTGTTCAACTCCCAGCCTATGAAGTGAGCTAGGAGTTGGGAGGCTTACATTATAGGTATTTTTCAATTCTATATAATGGGCTGGTAAAGGTCCAGTCATAGACCAGATCAAGAGAGAAAAAGGGATCGCTTTCTACATAAGCATGAGACAAAGCAAAAGAACTAGCTCATTAAGGGATGAGTCCCAACTAGTGGCTCATGCCGAGAGTGAGTTCATGAAGATTAACCTCGTTGACCAAAAGCCAGCAAGCGACCCTAAGCTGAAAACAACTTATGAAATGTAGCACATAGCTTGGACAAAGGCTTAACAAGACAAAGCATTAGACAAGCTTACAACAAGTCTCAAATCTAGAAGACATATAGAGCCCGTCCGTAGAAAGTAATCTGCAGGAGTCGAATTGAAGGATATGTTTTGTCTTATACATACACTGCATGATGTAATATATTTACAACTTGTAAAATTACTATTGTAGCCTCCTCCCCTTTATAAATAGGAGGAAGGAGCACTCTGTAAGAAGGCTAAGGCTGGAAAACTATACCAAAACTCTATAAAAATCCTTTCAGTTTAATACATTATCGTGGACATAGAGTCTGGTACTATCTAGATTTGGCCAAACCATGTTAAAAGTCTTATCTGTTCTCTTCTAATCCTTTCTTTCCTCCTTCATCTACTGCTCTTATTTAACACTTGCTCAACTGGATTATAGTTTGAGTCCCAAAAGAACCTCTTCAGTTGGCTAGATTCTGCTAGAACCAAAATCCACCGTCAACAATATCTAAAGCCTTAATAAAGATTTTGAATTTAAATTTTTTAAAAATCAAAATTTTTAGAGTCAAAAAGAGATGGATTATTGAAGAATAGACAATATGAAAAAATAGCTAAGTTTGAATCCATATCTTAATCAAACAAAGGAGTATTAAGAGCCAAAGCTTGGATACCAACTGTCAGGTCCCAAAAGGTGACTAAAATGCAGAATATAAATGAATCTTGCCCTTTTGTCATTAGTTAATTTATATACACCTTTGTATTATATTTGGATTCAATATTAAAGTAGTAGATATGATTATGATTAGCAAGATTAAATGTAAAGTAATAAAAAATAGCAATTGTGCAATGAAGAATAAAAATCATAAGACACAAGTTTTTAAAGTCGTTCAACATGAATTGAAACTACAATTCAAGTCTACTCGACTTGGTCTTTCTCAACTAAAAGACCTCTTGAACTAAAAAAGAAATATCAAGATTTACCAGGCTCTTGAAATATTAGTTTACATCAAAACAAAAGAAATTAAATAGGCTCCTTGCTATCCTATAAGAATTATAATAGGCTCTTCTAAACTAAACAAAAACACAAGAATTGAATAGGCTCTTGCTAACCTATACAGATTTCTAAATTCCAAGAAATCTAAAAGAAATGAAATGAGAAAAGTTAAGAGATACCATACCACAGTTTGAGATGAAATCTAAACAATCTAAGATAAACTCAATTAATCTTTGATCAGATCTCAAAAGCTTGATAAAGAAGAGAGAAAACTTGTATATCACTTTTTTCATATGTTTTCACACTTCAAGTTTGTCATGTTGTGAAGAAAACTGAGAAAATCATTTAAATAATAAAGGTAGTTAAGTTGTTGTAACTACTGTAATCGTCTATTCTGTAAAAGAATAACTAATTTTTAGTTGTTGCATCAATTATGAAATCTATTATAAGTGGTTACAACTATTTAATCAGTGTGGTAATCAAATTACGATCTGTTATTCATAGTTTTTTACATCGATTACTGCATCGAAGTAAGACTTTTTCTCAACCTTCAGTTTGAAACAATTTTGAAAATTGTTCTTTAGGAATTAATGTGAACATCAATGTGTATAGACATTTTTAAAATAGAAATCGATGTGGAATCGATATATGAAAAAATAGTTTTATAAAATTTTGTTTTCTTCAAATGATTTTTCTACTTCATTTAGAAAATATTTGATCAAAGATTATTTGACATTCATTTATAAGAGATCCTAAAAAGATGAAATAACTCCTAATTCTAATGTCGATCTTCTTGAATTACAATTATGTATACTTTGAAAACCTATAAAACAAATTAAAGGAAGTAGTAAAGTAAAATATCAAATAATATAAAAAATTAATTAAAATTATTTTTCAATATCAAAACTAAGGAATATGTATAGCTACGGTAGTCTAGCGTAACAAAATTTATGTAGATGACATTATTTTTGGCTCTACAAATGAACAATTATGTGAAAATTTCTCAAAGTTAATGAAAAATAAATTTGAGACGTCTATGATAGGGGAGCTGACCTTTTTCCTTGGCCTGCATATTAAACAATTAGCCAAAGATATTTTCTTATGTCCAACTAAATATACTCTTGAATTGCTAAAGAAATTTCAATTTGATAAATGTAAACCCATAAGCACACCTATGAATCCATCTTTAAAATTAGATCATGATTTGAATGGTGAGAGTGTAGATCCTACTCTATTTTGAGGGATGATAGCTAGTTTGTCATACTTGACTGCTCGTAGGCCTAATATTATGCTTAGTGTTTATGTATGCACAAGATATCAAACTAACCTAAAGTAATCACACCTATCATTAATCAAAAAGATTTTTAGATACCTAGTAGGAACTACACATTTAGGACTTTGGTATCCCAAGTCTGATAGTTACAATTTATTAGGATATTCTAATTAAAATTATGCAGGGAGTAAAATACATAGGAAGAGCACTAATGGTGCTTGTCAATTTATTAGACATTTATTGGTTTCATGGTCATGTAAAAA
Organism: Saraca asoca; assembly: GCA_026873985.1. NCBI lineage: Eukaryota > Viridiplantae > Streptophyta > Magnoliopsida > Fabales > Fabaceae > Saraca > Saraca asoca. Next base: position 4,998 of record JANHAO010030222.1, on the reverse strand, counting down.
GTAAAATTGTGTCACTTTATCTACGGCTAAAGCAGAGTACATAGATACTAGAAGTTGTCATGCCTAGATTCTTTGGATGAAACAATAACTCTTAGACTATGAATTAAACTTTGAGAAAATTCCAATACTTTGTGACAACACAAGTGCCATAAATATTACCCAAAACCCTGTAATGCAAGTCAGGACTAAGCACATTAAGATTAGACACCACTTTTTGAGAGATCATGTTCAAAAAGGAGATATTTTAATTGATTTTATTTAACTAGATTTTCAATTAGCTGATATCTTTACAAAACTTATAGATGAAAAAAGATTTATATTCATTAGAAGGGAAATTAGAATGATGAAGCCTAAAGAAATTGATATCAAAATGTCATTTTTAATTTGTTTTCAACTATTTGCTGTATGTTTTTAAAATTCTTGTATGCTATTTTTGATTTGTTATGATTGATTTTCAAATGAAAATCGAGCTTAAGCATTGGAGTTTCTTAAGTTTGTTTTGCAGGCTTATGCTTTAAGGATTTAAGGTAGAAAAGTGATAGCAAAATTTAGTTTATTTCTATATAAAAACCATTTTTTGAACCCTGAATCGAATCCAGAATTGATTCTCAATTTCTCCAAGATTTATTTGACTGCCTGAATTGATTCCTAAATCAATTCACATTTTAAAAATTTGAATATTAAATCGATTCTTGAACCGATTCAGAGGAATTTTTAATATTTCTATCTAATTCAAAATTTCTAAAAAATTTTGTCTATATACATGAATCGATTTCCTAATCAATTTGAGATAAAATTTGGTCATTAATTTAGGGGAAGCTATGACTTTTTATATTCACTTGATTTTGTACTGTTTTATCTTATTGTTTTACTTTATTTCTTTTTGATATTCCAAAAAGGAAAGAAAATGCTTAAAGCTTCATTTTAGATGGTAATTAGATGATATCCTTTTTTCAATTTTTTTTTAACTTTGAACCTCATCTAAAATTATTTATCACCATCAAAAAGGGGGAGATTGTTAGCCTAGGTTACCCTACCTACATATTTTCCTTGGTTTTAATGTTGAAAAACAATTTTATTAGATAGTACACTTTAGTGTTTTTGATTTGTTTTGTAGGTTCAAAGGAAGTAATTCAAGAGATCTGAGAATAGATTTAGGAATTATTATTATTTTAATAGGATCTTTTGTAAATGAATTCAAATGAGTTTTGATTTATTTTTTTTTAAATTATAGTGAGATATAATTAAACTACTTGAAGTATTTTTCAAACAAAGTCTTTTTAAAGATCTTTTCACAAGTGCAAATTTTTATAAAACTATTTTTTACCTTATGAATCAATTCAAGCATCAATTTACTGAAGAACTTGTAAAAAATCACCTTGGAATCGATTCATCAATCAATTCATGAAGAAAAGTTTTGAAAATTACTTTTTATCAATGGTTAGGAATTTTGTTTGAATTGATTTAGTAATCGATTCAAGACCTGATGTCAACAGACTGAGATTCAATTACCAAACCAATTGATTAATTGCAACTACTCTAAATCAATTCACGAATTAATTCATCAACTGAAAATTAGTTATTCTATTATAATCAGTTACAACGGTTATAAAAGCCTAACTACTTTAAGTTTTCTATCAAATTTAACAGTTTTCTTCCTCCTTCAAGTGCAAAACTCTATGAGAAAATTGAGCAAAATGAGATTGGCTCTCATTTTCCTACTTTTCTCTAATCATTCAAGAGATATTGGATCAAAGCTTTACAAAATTCATCTTGATTGTTTAAGATTTCATCTCAAACCATTTGTATTGTATTTTCTTACTTTACCTTTATTTGTTTCATTTTTCTTTTAAGGTTTCTAGGGTGATAGAAATCTTGTATAGGTTTGCAAGAACATAGTTCAATTCTTGTGGTTTTTCTTATGTTAGCAAGAACTTGATGTAATTTTTGTGCTTGTTTTTAAACTAGTGAGCCCTTTTTCAATCCTGATAGTTTCCTTAATAAAGTGGTCTTCTGATTGAGGAATGATCCAGTGGAGTTAACTTGAATTACAGTTTCAATTTAAGTTGAACTACTTTAAAAATCTGTGTTTTTAATCTCTCTTTTTGCTCCTACATCTAAGATCTTTCTACATAATTATCAAATCTACTATTTCCATATAACACTGATCAATTGTCAGCTGCACCTCTCAATACGAGGCAATAAATTACAATTCTTGTTGAATTCAATAGAAAAATCCATATTGAACTAAGCTGCATATACATTCCCCTAAAGGAATAAAGACAAGATCTGTGATTTTATATCTTTTACTAGGACCATCACACATGAGCCATGAAAATTGCAGGTTCTGTTATTCGTAATTAAGTTCCACTAACTTTTGCCTCATGCATCTCTCAAATAATCAATCTCTTCTAAACCTCAATGTGAGCAAGGCTTCCCACACACTTCCTACTCAAAACATCAGCTATCACATTGGCCTTACTTAGATGATACAAAATAGAGTAGTCATAATCTTTCACTAACTCCATCCAATGACATTATCTCAAATTTAGATCTTTTTACTCAAAGATATACTTTAAACTCTTATGATCAATATAGATCTCATAGTTCTCACCATATAACTAATGGTGCCAAATCTTCAAGGCAAATACCAATACAGCCATCTCCAGATTATGAGTGGGATAGTTCTATTCATGCTTCTTAAGTTGCCTTGATGCATAGGCTATGACTCTGCCTTGCTGCATCAGAACACACCCAAAACCAATTCTAGAGGCATCACAGTATATGGTATAATTACCACCACTGGTGGGTAAGGCTAGTACTGGTACCATAGTCAAACACTTCTTAAGTTATTGGAAGCTTACTTTAGATGAATCAAGCCATTTGAATTTAGCATCCTTTTGAGTTAACTTGATTAATGGAACCAAAATGTAGGAGAAGTCTTTCACAAAGTAGCCATAATACTAAACCAAATCCATGAAACTATGAATCTCCATTACTGAAGTGGGTCTAGACCAATTTTGAATTGTTTCTACCTTCCTAGGATCCACACTGATATCTTATTTTGAAACCACGTGCCCCAAAAAAGCTACACTGGTTAACCAAAACTCATAATTTGAAAATTTGGCATAGAGTTGATGCACTTTAAGAGTCTACAACACTAATCTCAAATGTTGTTCATGAGTTTGGTCATCAGCAAAATACACCAAAATATCATTAATGAATACAATCACAAAGTAATCCAGGAAGGGTTTAAAGATCCTATTCATGAAATCCTTAAAAGGTACAGGAGCATTTGTTAGTCTAAAACATTACCAAGAATTCATAGTGACAGTACCATGTTTGAAAAGCTATCTTTGTGATGTCTTCCTTTCAGATTCGCAACTGATGGTAGCTTGATTACAAGTTAATCTTAAAGAAATATTGAGCATCCTGGAGTTGATCAAGAAAATCTTCAATTCTAGGCAGTCAATTTGTTCTTCATTGTGACTTTGTTTAGCTATCTATAATCAATGCATAGTTCAAGGTTCCATCCTTCTTCTTTACAAAAAACACAAGGGCTCCCCCAGAAGAAGTATTTAGATGAGTAAAACCCTTATCTACTTAAATCCTATAATTACACCTTCAACTCTTTTAACTCAGCTAATGCCATGTGATATGGTGGAATGGAGATGGGATCAATTCTAGGAACAACATTAATACAAAATTCAATTTCTCATTCTAGTGGCATTCTAGGTATTTCTTCTGGAAAGACATCTGAAAACTTCTAAACCACCAACACATTTTCTACCTTCTATTCCATCAATTCTGTATCCTAAATGAATGCCAAGTAAGCTTCACATCCTTTTTTTAATTAGCTTACTAGCATGCAAGACAAGAATTGGGTTAACGGGAACATCACCCCCGTCTCCTTGAAGTACAAGAACCTTTCTACCTGGTATATGAAAGCTGATCAGTTTGTTATGTTAATCAAGACATGCATAATGTGTTGATAACCAATCTATGCCTAAGATAACACTAAAATCAACCATATCTAGCACAATCAAGTTGGCAAACAAAATAATTTCACACATGCTAATTTCGCAAGAGGAAATGATTTCACTACTGTCAATGTCTAACCTAGGGGCATAAATACCAATAGTTGTGATTCTAGAGGGATTCAGGGTCTAATAAGTTGCATAGCCAAATAAGTAGATACCAATGAGTGGGTTGCACCCTAAATCAAACAATACATAAGCTAAAAGTACCTGTGACCACAACATCAAAAGCCTAGGCATCCTACCTAGTTAGGGTGCATACTCTCCCAGTAACTCTCTGATAGCTACCACGACCTCTAATAGCTGAGCTTCTACCCCTCTAGCAGCAAAATTAGACACTAGGGGCCTCATGGGTGGTGCAAATCAAAAGGGGACATTCCCTAATGTACCCGTGGCTCTAATGCCACTCGATGAAATAGAAGAGTAAGGGTAGTCTCTTACCAAGTGGCCTACCTAACCACATCCATAATAGGATCTAGCTACTTGCCTCTAATTCCTTGAGTGATTTTTCCCACAAATTTGGCACAACCTTAGTGCCTCAAATCTAACTAAAGTAAGATGGCTAGAAGTAGATCCCTCAAGAGGATGATAACTGAAAGCAACAGCACCTATGGGCCTATTACTTTGAACCCATGCCTGAATGTTGTGAGGATATAGGTACCTTAGGTCTCTAAGAAGAAGGTGCACTAGAAGCTACAAATGTCTGCCTTCTGGAATTTCCACCAATGCCTTGAGATCTGAATCTTTTTCTTGAACTACCCATAGACGTGCAAAAGCTAAGTGCGAGGGAATTCGATGAATACAATTTATTTATTTTTCATATCCCTTTATACTTAGTCTTTTGCCATATTTATGTGCTTAATTGGATGCATGAAATTTGTAATATCCCAAAAATTAAGGAAAATAAAAAGAGAAATTTGAAATAAAATTTTGAAATTTGAAAGGACTAAAATGAAATTTC
>JANHAO010030221.1:0-10199 GCA_026873985.1 Saraca asoca | reverse complement strand
AATGAATTAAGAATGGTCAGAAACAAATATGTAAATGGATCGTAAATTAATATTTTTAAAAATAAAAATAATTGATTTGATTAAAAAAAATTAATTTTAAAATTGTTAATTTATTTTGAATTATAAATTAATATTTTTAAAAATAAAAAAATTATTTGATTAAAAAAATTTTAATATAAAAATTATTTATTTATTTATTTATTTATTAATTTTCATTATAATATAATATATTTTCTTTTCTTTCTTTCCTCTTATTTTTCTTCTTATCAATCAACAAATTTATTTTTTCCTTTATTTTTCTTTCCTCTCATTTTCTTTTCTCTATTTTTTTCCCTCCTACCAATCAAGCCCTCATGAATTATAAATATAATATGAAATCTACTGTAAAATTATAATAATTAAAATTATATACTTTATATATATTTTTTATTTAATTTAATTCTTCAAATAAAATATAATTATAATTATAAATTAAATATAATATTTATACATTTCAATCATATATTATATAATATTATTTTTTTTTATTTTCTCATAAATTTTATTATTATTTTACCTTCTATTTTCTTTCCTCATATTTTTCATTCAATCAATCTATGTAAAATTAATTTTTTTCCTTTCATCCTCTTTCCATTCCTCCCACCCAAGGAAAGTGTCAGTGTCAATGTTGTCGTTTTAGCCCCGTGGAAAGGTCAAAGTCAAAGATGGTTGGATCTCATCTCAAGAACTATTTTAAAAAAAATAAAAATAAAAGAAATTGAAAAACGGTGTGTTGACCAGCGGAAACCTAATTGGTTTAGAAGTTCGTGCAACTTGCAACTCATCGCCAGCAACAACCAGAACCAACCGGCAACCCCAACTCGTCTCCGTATGTCAACACTGTTGTTGGCCTCACAAAACGCCATATTAAAACTATAACAGATCACCATAGTTACCAATTTGCTACTTCCTTGTTAAATTTTTGACATTTGCGGTGAGAGGAAGAGAGTGATCGATTATGGCGCAGAAGAGATACATCATTGAGGTTGAGAAAGCAAAGGAAGCCAGAGATGGCAGGCCATCTATGGGCCCTGTCTATCGCAGCCTTTTTGCTAAGGATGGATTTCCTGCCCCTACTCCTGGTCTCGATACTTGCTGGGATGTTTTCCGGTGAGATTTTCAGCCAAATTATAATCATTCCCCTAAAATTTCATTTTTTTTATTATACAAGCAAAACTCCAGGGCAACAAAAGTAGTCTTGTTAATTGTTTCAAATTGTCCTGATTTGCATTTTTTTTTTAATCACTCATTTCAAGTGTACAGACTTTTTAACAGCCCAATCCAGAAATGGTAGATAAGATTTTATTGAATATGTAGGAATAAGCGTTCTTCTTATTATTTTATTCACCTGCGTAGCTCTGTTGAATTTCTGGGGCTAAACTTTCAAATTTCAAACTAAACAGGACGAAGCATCTTTTTTAGGACAGTGAGAGTAGTGAAATTCTTGCCTACTTTTGATATACAGTTATGATTTGACAACTACAGCTTGCAAGCGAAAGCTCAAATTTCAGATTGTTCAGTTTTCTAAATGGATAATGCTATGGAAAGCATGACCTCTTAAGAGCAATTCAATGCTGAAATTTCAGTTTTCACCGCTGAATGGATTGTCTTTTTTGCAATTTTTATTCGACTCATTTTGTTTTAGATGTGAAAAAGGAGTAATTCAACGGTGAAAAAACTCAACCTCCTAAGAGGTCGAGGTTCCCATAGAATTACCCTCTCTAAATTCTCATGCAAAAAAAATAATAATAATAATAATTATTCTTAGATGCTGGTGTTTATGTGTGGCCTGATCTCTAGTTTTCATGGGTACGAATATATGGTTTAATTTCATTGAGTTAGGACATAGAAATCTAGTACACATATTAGTGCACTTTCTTACTACGTTGAAAATATTTGGGAATGGTATTGAGAAAAGACAAGCCATTTTAGCACTGAATGTCTATTACTTTTACAGCATGTCTGTTGAGAAATATCCAGGAAATCAAATGCTTGGTCGGCGGGAAATCTTGAATGGGAAGGTAACTCATTTTTTTATAGTTGTCCAAGATTTGCCTTCGGCAACTTCTCTTCCTTATTGTGACCACTTTTGACTCTTGGCTTACTTCTTTGCACACTTGTGGATGACTAGCCTGGCGAGTACAAGTGGCAAACTTATAAACAAGTGTATGACTTGGTGATGAAAGTTGGAAATTCCATCCGCAGTTGTGGTTATGGGCAGGTAAGTCAACTATGTATTTGTATGGAGTTTTGTCTTATAATTTTCATCAAAGCAATGCTAAATAAAAGATAGCTCAGTAATAAACCATGTTCCAGGATCATATGCTTCACTTTTTAATTTCCACCAAAGCTTTCTTGTTATATGGGTTTTTTAACATTTTATGTTTACTGTTTATAGAACTTCCTTTAAGTTACTTGCAAGTTGTATATTTGAGCTGAAATTTGTTCCTTGCTGTCTTTAGGGTGTAAAATGTGGTATTTATGGTGCCAATTGCCCAGAGTGGATTATAAGCATGGAGGTAAATTCCATTGCATCTATATGTGGACCATATCTGTGTCCTCTTTGCTGTATGTTTATCATTGCTTTGCTTTTCACTACCTTCCGTGGTTAGTTTAATCTGTTTATCATTCATCTGTCTTGAATTTGAAGGCAAATATGCCATTTATTTTCTCATATGAAGTATGAACTTTCTACTAAGGTATCCACTCCCAATATCTGGTTCTTTTCTCATCTCCTGGCAATTCTGGGCCAATGTCATGGTCATGTTTTATGTTTCTTGGCTAGTGTCTTTCCTCTTGATGTTTTCTTACTTGTATTTAAAATGACTGCAGGCCTGCAACGCTCATGGACTTTATTGTGTTCCTTTATATGATACATTAGGTATGTGGACACCTTGTTTGGCATGTTTCCACATTGTGATGATTTGACAGCTACAAAATTGAACTTAGTTTTCTAATTTCATTGTACATATACTAATGGTCTGTTACAAATGAAGAATTTTTTGAGTCTTGTAAATGCTTCTCTAAGAATATGTGCCATCCTAATATTTCAATGATTATTTTCTATATTTAATAATCATGAGTTCTGATGCTGTGATATTTATGACTTAAGGTGCTGGGGCTGTAGAGTTTATTATATGCCATGCAGAGGTCTCAATTGCTTTTGCAGAAGAAAAGAAGATTCCTGAGGTTACCTATTGACATTATCCATGTTATAGCAGTGCATTATTAGTGATTATAGTGTATTTTACCATGTGCTGTAAAGATTCAGTCTCATCTATATGTTTCTTTTCTAAACATTTCAGCTATTGAAGACATTTCCAAATGCAGCAAAGTATCTCAAAAGTAAGTTGGTGATGAATCTCTCCTTTTCTTTTCTTGGAATGTGTTTGTGTTATAAAGAAGTAATCTCCTGTTTTTCTTTATGTAGCACTTGTGAGCTTTGGGAATGTTACTCCTGGACAAAAGCAAGAAGCTGAAAAGTTTGGGTTGGAAATATATTCATGGGATGAATTTTTGCAAGTGGTTGGTTATTCATTTGACTTGTTATTTTTCTGTCTCTACTATTAGTTGTCAAAGCTGACAGTAAGCACTTCAGAATTATCATTACTCTAACCTGGGAAAATGATTGTATATTCATCTCTTATCCAAGCATTGTTGGAATACTAGCAGACTATGTTATATGTGGAAAATAATTAGTTAATGCAATTTTTGCTGAATGGGAATGAAAAATGCATGCATGTGTGTTTAAATAGAAACTTCTCTATCATTTGGCTAATTTGAAACATATACGTTGACATATTTTTTCTGAAGGCCAGGTCAACCATGACTTATGACCCATGAGTGACAATGCCTCTCTCTGTTTCTATGGATATTTTGTGGTTGCTATTGCTAATTCAAGTTTTGGGTGTTTGTCTCAGGGTCATGACCAGAGCTTTGATCTCCCAGTGAAAAAGAGAAGTGACATCTGTACAATAATGTATACTAGTGGAACAACTGGCGACCCCAAGGGAGTGTTGATATCCAATGAGAGCATTATTACACTCCTGGCCGGGGTTAAGAGACTTTTAGAGAGTGTAAACGAACGAGTATGTACTTTTCTTCTCCACACCAGGATCCCACATGTGAATGCACAAGTGCACTGAGGAATCCTGATATGTTTTTCTTTTTATATTTATTTTACATATATTGGTTTTCAATATGAATGCTTTAGAATAAATTTTTTAGTTTTAAGATACTGAATTTTTGGCTAAACATTTTTGTCTTTCCTGATCTCCTTTTTTTTTTTTCACTGCTTTGCAGTTGCATGTGGGGGATAAATACCTTTCATATCTTCCCCTTGCACATATCTTTGATAGGGTCATTGAGGAACTGTTCATATGGCATGGTGCCTCAATAGGTTTCTGGCGTGGGGTGAGTAGACATGCTTAATCCTTCCCTGTCAAGAGGCAGTTTCAGTACAATCATCATTTATACAATATGTGCAGGATGTCAAATTGTTAATTGAAGATATTGGGGAGCTAAAACCAACAATTTTCTGTGCTGTTCCCCGTGTACTTGAGAGAGTGTATGGAGGTAAACTCTTGCCAAACATTCTAGACAGCTTGATTGTATGTCTTAGCATTATGTGATGTAGGTGGCGATAGCAATGTTTATACTTTATAGTTCTAATGAGGACAAAACCTTTATTTGAATAATTCAATGAAGTGGCTTTTGGTCTAAATGTCTTTCCTGGCCAGTTTGCTCCCCCCCCCCCTTTCCCCTGTTATTGTGGTTGAGAATCTTGAGATCTCAATTTTTATCTAATAAACAGGTTTGACACAGAAGATTTCCTCGGGGGGTTTCTTAAAGCAAACAATATTCAATCTTGCTTACTCATAGTAAGTGCTGTGCTATTGTAATTGCTTGATGAATCTGCAAATTGTTGGGGTTCTTCTTGTAAAACATCATGGAAGTATGAAGTGCCTCTTTGTCAAATCATTAATAAACATTGTCTATAATGTCTATATTGGTTTGGTTTCAAATCGAGATATGGACTATGCAGTTATTTTAAAATAGTTGTTGCCAGTAGGCTTGGCTTCACTCTGCCATTAAAATAATATTCTGAAAAATGGCTGCAGCAAGTGGCATAACATGAAGAAGGGGGTCAAGCATGAAGAGGCAGCTCAGATTTTTGACAAAATTGTGTTTAATAAGGTGGTGAAATGTATTATTTTGATTCCCTGCCCCCTCATACTTAACAGAAACTGTGATCAAGTTGCCTGGACTCATCAAGTTTTTTCAACTTGATCAGGTAAAGCAGGGTTTAGGGGGTCATGTACGTCTTATTTTGTCTGGAGCTGCACCTCTGTCTATACAAGTGGAAGGTTTCTTGCGTGTAGTGACATGTGCTCATGTCCTACAAGGATATGGTATTCACTACTTAAAAATTTGGACAATTCCACTCATGCCATGGCGTCATTTAGATTTGCATGCCGCTATTGGGATATAAATTTTCTTGTTGCCTTGTATTAGAATATGGCTTGATTCATATAATTTTGATATAATAAAACTAGGTCTGACTGAAACCTGTGCGGGAACTTTTGTCTCATTGCCAAACGAACAGTCAATGCTTGGTACAGTGGGCCCTCCTGTACCAAATGTGGATGTGTGCTTGGAATCTGTTCCTGAAATGGGATATGACGCCCTCTCAAGCACACCAAGAGGAGAAATTTGTGTAAGTGGAAATACCTTGTTTTCAGGGTACTACAAACGTGATGACCTTACAAAAGAGGTTATGATTGATGGATGGTTCCATACAGGTCTGTCCATTCACGTTTTCCAAAATTAAAATTCAGATACTAATCAAAATGGTTGCATTGCATCATCTACTTCATTCATATTTTTCAACAGGTGACATTGGAGAGTGGCAACCTGATGGAAGCATGAGAATTATTGACCGGAAAAAGAATATATTTAAACTTTCACAAGGAGAATATGTTGCTGTTGAAAACCTGGAGAACATTTATGGTCTAGTTTCTGCTGTTGATTCTGTATGTCCTGAAAACCCTTTTAATCTTTCTGGTGCTTGTGGACATGTTAGATATATTTACTTCTTGACTTTGGAATATGATTTTCCTTTCATATGAAAAGGGAGGAAAGAAGAGAGGGGGGGAGGTGGGGAGGGGGAGGAAATTATAATTGGAAATACTCAAGGTTGGAGTTTCAAGATATAGTTGCTGAAAATCATGCCTTGAGACAAATGGGATCAATCTTGTGCAATTAACCTTTTGGCTCAACTTGAAATTGTGTGGTTAAGAAGTTCAAACTACTCTACCAGACTGCAGACTGATCTTCAGTTTGTTAGCTGCTCTATTTGTTTTGGCACCATGCCAGCTTGGGTATTGTTCTTGCATGCTTAATCATATCTAAACAGCATGGGTGTTTCTGGTTTGATGTATTTTTCCCTTGCCTTATGGTCTTGTGCAATGTTTTAAAAATTGGATTGAACATCGAACCGGAAAGGTAGTAGGTCACGGTTTGATTGGCTCAACTAATGGTTGAATCAAATGACATCATAATTAAAAAATTAAATATATTAAATTGAATTATATATAAAAAAAATAATTAACATATAATATAATTTATAAATTTAAGTTTGTATTACATAAGAACTCATAATATAGCCAATAAAAATCATTATAAGTTCTATAAAATGTTAATAATTAACAAGATATTATAGTTGTGGGTCATTTAGTATATCTTTCAAAAACTTATTTTACAATTAAAAAATGCAAAAAGAACAACCCAACAACTTATTTTACAATTAAAAAATGCAAAAAGAACAACCCAACTTGAAGGCAAATTGTAACCCAAAAAAAAAAAAAAGTCAACCAGTTTTTAAAGACGAGTTCTGGTTCACAGGTTTTGGCTGGTTTGTCTGGTTCTGGTCCGGTTTTGTAAACATTGGTCTTGTGTGCACAATTGCACATGCATGCTGACCTATTAGTTATCATGTCCTGGTTCAATGGTTGTACATCTCAAAATGATTTCCCATCCATGTTAAAACCATGCTCATCAACCATTGTTGTAACTCTTGGTTGTTTGAAAGATATCAAAAGGATTAGTTTAGTGCCAGGGTAGTAAAAAAGAGTTTGTCTTTTTCATGCACTTAAATGTTATGTTCCTTTTGTTTTCTTTTCTGTTGCAGATATGGGTTTATGGAAACAGCTTTGAATCCTTCCTTGTTGCTGTTGTTAACCCTAACAAGCAAGCACTTGAAAGCTGGGCAGAAGAAAATGGGATAACTGGAAACTTCAATTGTCTCTGTGAGAACACTAGGGCAAAAGATTTCATACTTGGAGAGCTCACAAAGATTGGAAAGGAGAAAAAGGTACTATTTATTTGTTGTGAGTCCCTTGATAATTTGTTAGCATTTGTTTTTCATCTAGATGTGCACACGCAAGAATCATAACTGAAGCTCTTTGAAATCTTGAAATTGTTGTTTTGCAGTTGAAAGGTTTTGAGTTTATAAGAGCAGTTCATCTTGACACGGAGCCATTTGACATGGAACGTGACCTTATCACTCCAACTTATAAGAAGAAGAGGCCCCAGTTGCTCAAATACTACCAGGTACAGTTTATTGAAGTCCCAGGTTTTCTTTAAGGTTTTACTTACTATGAATAGATATGGGAGTGAAGTGAGTTTTCCTGCATGAATTAGAATATTTCCGTTTTTCCTCCCTAATTTCCATTGTCTTGATTGAGTTTACTAGTCAGGGTGACCGGATCACTTTTTTTATGCAGTATACTTTAGCACTGACTGCAATTTTTTTTTAATTATTATTATTATGTGCACAGAATGTCATTGACAACTTGTACAAGAGTGGAGACAAAAGCAAGTCCAGTGTCTGAGATATGCGTTGGGAGCTAATACCATGGAGATAAATTTGTTTTTCAGCTATGCAATTGCAGTTGCCTCGGTTCAATTGTATTCTTTTGGTGGCTCTATGTATGTTTATTCAGATAAACATCAGCGGTACTTTAGCAATAGGAAGATAAAAAAGGCTCATGTTCGATACTTAACTCCAAACTACATATACTAATGCTGCAGCATTAAATTATTGTTTTATTCTCGTACTTGTATTTTTATGGAATTATATTACATCTGCTATCGCCAATATGTGTTTCTTCTTTGGTCCTTTGGAAGATATTCCCAACTTTTTATACTTGGATTTTTTTTTTTTTTAAAATTGAAAGTTGTCTTTCTTTTTCTCATCAAGAAACTAATTTCTTTAGCTTCTCAATTTTATGAACAAAACATTTTCTAATCCTTTGACATTGTGTATATATGAGTACTGAATTGACAAAGAAAGTGGCAGCAGCGAGATGGGAGTGTATATGTGATTTAATTTTGATGCATTTATTTTGTTATTTACTCAAACTTTGCTACATAATAAAAAAATTGTTATATATTTGTTTTGACAAAAAATTCTGTAAGAATAATTTTATTTATATTTTATGTATTTAATGTTACATATAGAAAATATAATTGAAAATATTTTTTTTAAAAGGAAGTTATTTTTCTACAATATCATGGTATTATATATTATTTTATTAATTATGAAATTTCTTCTTTGAATACAAGTACATAAGATTTTTCTATAAGTATTTTTTGACATTTTCACAATTGACTAGCTTTCGTTGTTGTCTTTGTTATGGCTTTAGATCACACTCTAAGGGTCTGTTAGATAAAAATAGTTGATAAGCTAGTTGAAAGTTGAAAAATTAGTTTTTAACTAAAAGCTGTTAGTTGAAAGTTGAGCTAATTTATTAAATTACAAGTGTTTGTTAAAATTAGCTGTTGAACTAATTAATAAATGAAAATGACATAAAAGGAGATACATGTATAATATTTTATATAAATTCTATTTTTTTAGATAAAAATATATTTTTAGGTAATTATAATTTTAAATTTTTTAGTTAATTTGAACTCTTATAATTTTTTATTTAAAGATAAAATATTTTATTATAAAATGAAAATAAATAGTGCAAATATTGTAATAATTAAAATAAATATTTTCTTATCAAAAGGAAAAAAATTAAAATAAATATTTAGGATTTCAAAATAATATCATTTTATTTTGTTATCCTAAAATAGTATAATATATATAATTTTTTATTAATAATTACATTTCATTATGTTATCATAAAAAAATACAAAATAAACCTATCATCTAGCCTCCAACAATAAATTAGTAATATTATTGTGAATTTCCTTCATCTCAATAGATATCTCTTCTAAATTGTCATTATTTGTATAACTATCAATAATATCTAGAAGTTCATTATAGGGTATGTAATTTAGATGCCGCTCGAGTATAGTAAATATTATGTCATCTTGTGAGTTATTGCGGATATAATTATATAATGCAAATGCAACCATTATAACATCAATTTGGATCTCTACACTAACACACTGCTTGGATGAGAGGACAATGGGGGGAAAGGAAAGGAAAAATCTGTTATGCACGTTTTTCAAGAAGTTTTCCTCTACTTGGTTGAGATAGAAAATGAGAGAGGAAAAGAAAAGGAGAGGAAAAAAATTGGTGGCCCTATGGGTAATTTTCTGCGTAAATCCAAGAGGAAAAGCACATAAAATCCACAGTGCAGAGCACCAAAACCTCTTCCTGGCTGAGCTCAGACCTCTCTCTCTTCGACCTCTTCTTCTTGCTGTGAAATCTGGCCTCTTCTTCTTCTTGCACGGAACGCTTCGACTGTCGACCGGAGAGCATCGGCGTGCATCGGACCACCGGCGAGCTAAGCCCCCTCCTTCTTCTCGGTAGCAGAGCATTGAAAAGGTAATTACTGATCATAAAGTGTAAAAGGAAAACACGACAGGTAACTATCAGAGCTTGAAGACCCATATAGATTTCTATCTTCAAAAGTCATGCACATGCATCTAGAGAAACCAAGAAACTTCTATCACAATATTCCAAACACAGACCACACCAGTTGGGGGACGGGATCCCCTGCTCATCTTAAAGGATGAGCAAGCTGCTCAGCCTTCAATGGGAGCCACCAGATGCATCTTACGAGTTACATAAGGGGAGCACTAAAACGATGTAGTTTTAATAAGTTACAAAATTCCCTCCTTTGAATCAATATTAAACCTCTCAACAA
>JANHAO010030220.1:0-10198 GCA_026873985.1 Saraca asoca | reverse complement strand
ACAAGAGAAAGAATAAAGAAGAACAAAGCAATCACATGGGTTTTCATCGTGGTTCGGCTAAAGTCGATACGACCTCTACGTTCACAGTGGTTGTATTCACTATTTGTAGTTATTTCCCTGTTCAGTTCAACAGAGTTACAATACTCACAAATCTCTCACTATTTTAGCACAGTTTCTACATATATTTTTTGTTCTTCCTTTAACAATGATTTCTCCCCTATTTATGGAAGTGGGGAAGGTTACAAGTGTAATTAAATAAATTATAAAACTATCATTACTGTTGTTTCAGGCAATAAATGCTAGGCATCAGGCAATAAATGTTCAACAAATCATTACCTTTTTTTTTTTAGGCTAATTTGCCAATTGGAAGTGTTTCAGACTATTGACTGGACTTCTGCTCTACAACTGTGCCCGAGGGAGCTTGTTCGGTGACTTGGGGTTGCTGAGTGCTTTGAGCTCATACAGGGCAATCTGCTGGCTTCTGTGACTTTGCTCTAAACTAGGCTGGCCCCTTCTGCCTTGAGCCGGTCCATTGGGCCTTTGCTAGCCCATTTTACTTAGTTTTCAAATATGCTCATAACACTAGCCCCCTAGCTCGCATTCGCTTTACGGACTCGGAGCTAGAAACTTTGCTCCTTCCCAAAAAAGTCCTTATTCATAATTTGTAACATAGTCAAAGTGTTCTTCTGTAGAATGTCATGTTGTTAAGCTTTGTTGACAGTTTGCATAGTGTTGTCACCTCAAGCTTCATTCTTTCATTTCATCTGCACTAGGCTATACTTCTGACTGTTCATACTTTACAGCTGTTGATATGGCAGCCTTGTTTTCCGTTTGGGCCGTTCAATCAAGAACAGTTGGATATTTTTTGGACTCTTTGGTAAGGCTAGGCTGGTCTATATAATGGGCCAAAAGTCCTTTTTCTTCTCCATAAAATGATCTAATGGGTGCTGTAGTTAAGCCTCCCATGTTTCTGATGGCCTGGACCTTTGGTGGAATTCTGCGAGGTGTGTATGACCTATTGAAACGATCTTTCTTCGAGGATTTTGGAAAGTTTTGTTACTGGAAGCTTCCATGGACAATTCTTCTCAGAGGATTCCAGGAAGCGCTATTACATTCATTCTCTCCCTCTCCATTTGGCGTGCTGAATGATGTAACTTCTTCCTTTTGCTCTTTGGTTTCTTTGCATGGCAAGACAATCTGGTCAGTTTTTCAACCTTCCTACTCTGCTGGATAAACTGCCGGGCTTTTTGAGTACCTTATGGGGGCCCAAGTAAGGGAATAAGCTCTAAGCTCAGGAGGGTGAGGAAAGATTCGAGCAGTTTGGGCTTGCTCACTGCTTATAGGATCTGGCTCCTAAAAGCCAATTCCTCCTACATATTATGTCTATTGGCTTACTAAAGATTAGTTTCCCCTTCGTCAACTGTAGACTTGTTTTAATTTGTACCTTTGAATCTCCATGTATATTCACCTCATTGAAAGAGGTTTTTTAATGAGACTTCGCTCTTACAATTACGTCGTGTTGTATGCTTCATGTATTATAGAAGATGACATCTAAATTTTTCATAAATAAACCCTTGCACATCGTACTTTAAATATGGAGCTAAATAATTAATTAATTATAATAATTCATATCAATCAATAATGAGTCTAAGTGCTAAAATGGCTCAGATGGTAATGTGTCATTAGGCCGTATGAGGGCTGCGAACAAGAAGTCACAAGCAAACCGTGCCTCATAAATTGAATGTCGAGGTAAGTTGCATAAAAGTTGTGCTTTAGTTAGCACAAGATTGAGTGTCCAATGGACGGTCAGTTGCGCCTGAACTGACATGAGATGGAGTGTGCAGTGGGCGATTAGGTGCACCTGAACTAGCACAAGATCATGAGCTCGGTGGGCGATTAGGTGTGCCCAGGTCGAGATGAGTGTGCAGTGGGTGATTAGATATGTCTGAGCTGGCATGAGATCACAAGCTCAGTAGGTGATTAGGTGCACCCAGGCCTAGATGGGTGCATAGTGGATAATTAGGTGCGCCCATGTTGGCACGAGGTTGCAAGCTCAGTGGGTGATTAAGTGCACTCAGGCTGAGATGAGTGCGTAGTAGATGATTAGGTACACCCAAGCTAAGTTGAGGTCGTGAGCTTGGTGAGTGATTAGGTGTGACCAGGTTGAGATAGGTGTATAGTGGGTGATTAGGTACACCCAAGCTAGCATGAGGTTGTAAGCTTGGTGGGCGATTAAGTGTGCCTAGGTCAAGATGAATGCATAATGGGCGATTAAGTGCACCTAAGCTAAGATGAGTGCATAGTAGGTGATTAGGTGCACCCGAACTGAGGCAAGGTCGCAAGCTTAGTGGAAGATTAGGTGTGTCTAGGCCGAGATGAATAGTCAATGGGTGATTAGGTGCGCCCGAGCTAAGGCGAGGTCACGTAAGAGTTGTAGCTCATTTTTTGTGATCTATGATCTGCCAAGTCGTTTGACATGCTTCTTATGTTATCTGTGGCTTTTCAATTTCTTTGAGCAGCATAATGATTATTGTCTTAAATGAATGTCTCTGCCAGACTAGCAAGGATTTAATGCTGACATACGTTGAGCCATTAAATTGTGGGTTTTGGAAGAGTTTATAGATCTGACGGTGAGGTTGTGCCCAATATAACTGGGAAAATTCTCTTCCCCTTTTACTAGTTATTTGAAATTTGAGGCTCACAGACTCTTCGTTCCCCATTCTTTCTATTGGTTTTGTGACCATCCATTGTCATCCATTACCTTCACCACCATCCCAGCCTTCCAGGCCTATGGCTCAAGTTTGGACCTTCAAAAATCGATTCCGCTCATGTTTCAGTCCTCACTCTCTTGTTTTAACATGATAAGTTTTCTCTCTCTAGCTTGTGGTTTCTAGCTTTCTATTTTGAGGTTCTCATAAGCTTGCTTGTTTGTTACTGATAAGACCTAAAATGCTGGTTAAATCTTTGTGCATTTTCTCCCACTATGTTTGGTATGTCTATCAATAGATGCTAGGGCTTCTAGTGGTGATTGAGTCTCCAATTAGCTTTCTGGGCTTTAGCGACCCAATAGTTGAAACCCCAATATGTATTGAGTTTGGGTCTCCATGACTTGAGGCGTATGCAACCTTCTGTTTAGGATAAAGTTCTAAGAGTGAGGGATCTATCTGTCTTTAGTGACCTTAGCGACCTAACCACTTCTTTTTCTTCTTATGTAGATGTCTCCACCTCGTAGACGCCATAGTCACCAAATAGTTTGTGAAGATACTGAGTTTTTTGAAGAGAGTGAGGAGCTTCTCCATGTCATGGGTTGAAAATGAGTTCGCAGCTCACTCCAGACCAGTGGGGTCTACAGCTCGCTCCCCTTTCAAACATCATCCATTGAGTGTCAAACTTAGAGAGCTTGGAGAGATAGCTGAGGCATACTTTTTCCCAAAGGGTTATTGTGTTCTAGCACCATCTCGTAGAGATCATGTCATTCACCCTCCTTAGAAGTTCATAGCAATTAGTATCCAACACCTCGGTACTGGATTTAGATTCCCAATTCCCTCTTTCATAATTAATTTTTTGAACGAGCTAAAACTCTCCCCCTTCCAGTTGACCCCAAATGCACACTCCAGATTGATTTCTTTAGCTCTAGTGTATCTAAAAAATGAGCTTTCACCCCCTTCGGCTAAAGTCCTCTACCACCTTTATAGTATTAAGAGCACTGGATGGCAAGAAGGAATTTACTACCTCTCGGCCGTCTATCCAGATACAGGAGAATCTTAACTCCAGGGGATTCCAAGGGGAAATCCAATGTTGGGCATTATAAGACCTATTGGTTTTATGTTTCTTGTCCATCCCTATGCCACTTCTGAAATTTTGCATTTGTTTTTAATCCTAGTAAGCGATCTGGGATGATGCAGACTGATTTTGTCATACTTTGTTTCAATCCTAAACTTTTGTTGTGTTCTTTACAGATGGAGCTAGGAAAGAGAAGCTAGAGCTTAGGGAAGAGGAGATTGAGATGCTCGACCAGTTTGCTACCTCTAAAGATTTTTGGAACAATCTGAAATTTGACAAAGAACTTTTGTGATCACATGAGCTCTCTCCTACCCTTGGTGCCAAGCTTCTTGACAGCTCGCAAGATATCGGAGCTCGCAATGTTAAAGAGATTGCTCCAACAGACTTCGAGGAGTCTAAAGATATAGGGAGACTTAACATTACCATGCCTCCTCTATCAACTAGGTCAAGGTTTGTTGCCATTCCAGTTTCTGCTCAAATTACTCATCCTTCCTCCTCGGTGATCACGAAAGAGACTTTGCTCATACTAGTTCCCATTTCACAACTAGGACCAATTGAGGTCAAGAGTAGGCCATTGGAGTCTCCTAATCATAGAGAGAAAACTCCATATGAACCCTCTCCCAAGAAATAAAGGACTGATAAGGGGAAGGAGGTTACTATTAGCTCAGAGGAAGAGTTTGAAGACACACCAGGGGACATGTCTAAAGGCCTGCATCCTAAGACATTAGCATTCTATAATAATCTTTATAGGAATGTGGACAAGATTTTGGGGACTCACACGAAGTCATTAGAGTAAGAGGAGATACATGGCAGCACCTTGATGAGCATACTAGCTCGCCACTGTCTAGGAGTTTTTGTCATTTTTCTTTGACTTTTCCATTTTATGGGGGGTGATCTGATCCCTATTGATCATTTCAAGGTGCATTGGAAGTAATAAAATTAAGGGACAAGAACTTAATCTAGGAAAAAAAGTAAGGCAAGCTTAAAAATGACCTGGCTACAATGACTAGGGAGGCAACGAAGCTGAAAAGGAAGCTGGAGCGTGCTAAGATCCAATTACAAAATGTCGATGCTGTAAGGAAGAAGGCTGATGAGGCCTTAGCACAAGAGACAAGCATCTTAATCTCGAGACTTCACAAAGTGATCGATGAACTACGGCTGCAGCAAGGCGAGCTGGAAATGATGGTGAGACGGACTAAGATCACCAAAAAAGAGGAAAGAATTGTGAAGGAGAGAGCTGCTCATGCTGAAGATAGGGCATAACAAGCTGAGGAGGAAGTTAAACAAGGTGAAGAGAAGATTTCCTGAGCTAAGGAGGAGGTTGCCCGAGCTAAGGAAGAGATTGCCTGAGTCAAGATAGAGACTGCCACCATGGTCACGTAGGCAGAGGATGCTACAATCTTTGACACCATTGACAACTTTCTATTTACCTTGTGGCAAATGCATCTGGATATGGACATCATGTTTTTCGATGGAGAGGTTAAGGTGATTATCCAAGGTTTTGTGAGGGACGTGAAGATAGTTTTGACCCTAGGCACAAAAACTAGTGGTGAAAATCTTCCTGCTCAATGCAACAATGAGGTCAAGAATAACTTGTTGGTGCAGGAAAGAGCTATAGCGGGATCTAAAAAATAGGTGATGGAGAGTTCACTTGCTCCCTTCACTGACTCAGCTCATCAAGATATACCTGGGCCCCTGACCTCTTCATAAATTGCATTACTTTGACTCCTTGCCTTGTACTCTTTATTTTTGGAACATTTTTTGAATGTATTTTTGGCTGACATTCACATGTAATAGGAGTATTCTTGTTAATTTTTGTATGATTCATTTACTCCAGGATGAAACTATTTAATTCTGATCCTCGTATAAACTCTTTAAATCTAAACATTTGAAATTTCTATCAATGAATTGTAGCGTTATGTCCACATGCTAGATCAATGGAAGGTGGTTTTTGTAACTCCCAATACAACTAGCTGAGTTAACAACTCAAATGTGATTTAAATAGATTTTGGTCGAACCATTTTGAGATCAATTTGTCTTAAGTGTAGCATTTTGAGGATTTGCTAAGGGATTCACATAGAATAGGAGAACCTTGGGAACTTTTTTTAAGATTTGAATAATGATACAAAATTACAAGGTTAAGTTTGAACTTTTTGGTAATATGGTTGAAGGTGCACGACATTCCATGCTCGAGGGAATTTAACCCCTTCTACATTTGCCAAGTGATATGCTCCATTACCCAAATTCTCCTTTATTACTTATGGGCCCTCCTAATTGGACCCAATGTCCCTTCACTGGGTTTGTAGGTTCTTGGCAAGATAAGGTGCAATATGAGGTCACCTACTTCATAGCTCCAGGCTTGAACCCTTCGGTTATAATGTCTCACAACCCACTGTTAATAGGTCACTATTCTGAGGCATGCCATTTCCCTTGCTTCTTAAACAAGGTCGAGATTTGCAGCAAGCAGCTGGTTATTGTTCTCTAAGTTGAAAGTAGCCCTTCGATGTAAAGTCACTTCAAATTCTACTAACATCATAACTTCAGCCTCATAAACCATCAAGAAGGGAGTTTTGCCTATAGTACTGTAAGCTGTAGTTCGGTAAGCCTATAGTACTTTTGGGAACTCATCTTCCCATACTCCCTTTCTAGCCTCTAGTTTTATCTTTAAGATCTACTTGATGATCTTGTTTACCGCTTCAACTTGTCTGTTGGCTTGGGGATGGTCTACTATCAAGAAACTCTTTTCAATTTTAAGGTTGTTACAAAACTTAATAAACTACTCATTGGTGAACTAGGTCCCTTTATCAATTACAATTTATTAGGGCATTGTAAACCAGTAAATGATATTGTTCCAAATGAATTTTTCAATCTTAGAAAAAGAAATTTCATCCAATTCTTTTTGCTTTAGCCCATTTTGTAAAATAATCAATGGCCACCACAGTGTGCTTGCAACTCCCATGACCTGTAGGGAGAGGCCCAATCAAATCAATGCCTTGTATCATAAAAGGCTAAGGGTTGATCATTTGCTAAAGGCAAGTACAAGGAGCTTAAGGAACCTTAGCGAATCTTTGGCATGTATCACATTGTTTAACGAGGTTGATCACGTCCTGCTTCATAATTAGCTAGAAAAAACCCTGTCGAAGTGCTTTTTAAGCCAAAGATAGCCCCCAGTATGGTTTCCACAATGTCCTGCGTGAATTTCCCCCAGGATGATGTCACAATCAAGGCCGTCAATGTATCTGAGAAGTGAAGCCAAAAATCCCTTTCTGTAAAGCACGTCATCGATAATATAGTATTAAGTAGCTCGAGCTCATGTATGGCGTGCTTCTAACTTGTCCTCTAGGAGCTCACCATCTTGTAGGTACCTTAAGATTGAGCTTATCCACGAGTTTTATGCTGTAATAGTTGTCATTACGACGTCTTTCTATTCAATGCTTGGTGATGGAAGGGCTTTTACTGGGATCGCACTTGAGAGACCTGTATCATTAGTTATGACTAAGCGAATAAGTGCATAAGCATGTGCATTTTGAGCTTGCAGGACTTGACTAATCTCATACCTTCGAAAATCATTAAGCAATTTTTGAACCTTCTGGAGGTAGACAGCCATCTTCGTTCCCTTTGCTTGATACTCGCCCTTTATGTGACAAACAACGAGCTAAGAATCACTGAATATCTTTAAGTTTTCAGCTCGTAACTTTCTTGCCAAACAGAGTCCTGCGAGCAGTGCTTCATATTTTGCTTCGTTGTTAGTAGCTCAGAATCCAAATCTAATGGCACAAAGGATTTTATGTCTTTTCGAGCTTATTAAGAGTATTCCTACCCTTACCTTCTGCTTGCAAGAGGACCTATCTACATAAAGTTCCCACCATGGACCTTCTGGTAGCACTTTTTCTTTGACTAGTCTGGTAAATTCTACGATAAAGTCAACTAGAGCTTGCCCCTTGATCGCTGACCTTAGTTTGTACTAGATGTCGAACTGGGCCAACTTAATGGCCCATTTAAATAAATGACCTAAGGTATCCGTCTTTTGCGAAGTCTGCCTTAATGGGTACAGGATGAGCACCTCAATAGTATATGCCTGAAACTAAGGTCGTAGCTTCCTAGAAGCGATCACTAGGCAATAAGTGAGCTTCTCCATAGGAGCATAATTCTCTTCCGTATTTAGTAACCTCTTGCTCACGTAGTAAATCGGGAGTTAGAATCCATTTTTTTCTCGAATAAGAGCTACGCTGATAGCATGCTGGGATATTCCTAGGTATAGGATTAGTTCTTGCCTTCTTGTGGCTTGGATAGCAGTAGAGCTCAGCCTAAATATTCCTTTAACTATTGGAAGCCAGCATCGCACTCTTCAGTCCATTCTAGTGTTTGGCCTTCCTTATGACATCAAAAAATGGTATGTATATGTCTGTTGCTTTAGAAATGAATCAGTTAAGTGCTGTGACCTGACCAATCAAACTCTGCACATCCTTGACCTTAGTCGGGGACCTCATGTCAATGAGTGCCTTGATCTTTTTTGGGTTTGCTTCAATTTCCCTATTATTAACCATGAACCCGAGAAACTTTCTTAAGGCCACCCTAAATGCGCACTTAAGCGGATTCAATTTTATCTAATACTTTCTGAAAATTTTAAATATCTCATTTTGGTCCCTCACACGATCCATGACCAAATTGGATTTCACGAGAATGTCATCCACGTATACCTCCATGGTCTTCCCAATTTGTTCTTTGAACATCATATTAACTAACTGTTAGTAAGTTGCTTCTGCATTCTTCAGCTCGAACGGCATCACTTTATAGCAATACAGTCCTCAATCTATGATGAACGAGGTGTGTTCCTCATCTCAGGGCTCCATTGGTATTTGGTTGTACCCCAAGTAAGCGTCCATAAAGCTAAGGAGCTGGTGCCCAGCTGTTACATCAATGAGCTAGTCAATTCTCAGTAAAGGGAAGTTATCCTTTGGATAGGCTTCATTGAGATCGATAAAGTCAATGCACATCCTCCATTTCTCATTTTTCTTCTTCACTAAAATGGGATTAGCTACCCAGGTCAAGTAGTGGGCCTCCCAAATGAACTTGTTTGCCATTGCCAAAAGTTTATCTACCTCCTCTTTGAAAGCAACAGATCGTTCAGTGATCAGTGGTCTTGTTTTTTGGTGAACTAGCTTGTGGAGGGGATCTATGTTTAGTTTATGCATCATAATCTTGGGATCAATCCCTACCATATATTTATGATTCCAAGCAAAAATATCCAGATTCACCTTGAGGAAATCGGCCAGCTGGACCTTCATGTTGTAAGGTAAGTTCTTCCCTAGCCTAAGGCATCTCTTACTGTCCTTGTCACTCACGCATACCTCTTCGAGCTCCTCTATGGGCCTAATCTCTTTGTTGACATCTAGGTCACCGGGGTCAAGGTCGCGACTAACCCCTATTGTGCTTAGAGCTTGGGGTTCCTTGTTAGAGACTGTGTTAACTCTTTTCTCTCTTTTCCTAATCTTGATAGCATCCTCGTAGCATCATCGGGCTATGTATTAGTCACCTCATATGCACCCGACTCCATTGGAGGTTGGGAACCACACCATTAACGTCTTGGTAGACACGACCATGTCTAGGTTATTCATTACTAGTTGCCCCAGCACTATATTGTATACCGAGAGGCAGTCAATGACTAGGAAATCTACCAGGATAGTGGCTTGGTAATCTTTGTCTCCTAAAGTGATAGGTAGCCGACCTGCCCCACTGGAAATATTACATCCCTCATGAAGCCAAAGAGAGCCTCAAACGAAGGCTTCAGGTGGATTTCACTCAATCCTATCTATTCAAATTACCTTTTATACATAATGTTAACCGAGCTGCCAATGTCCAACATGATCCTTTACACTTCATTGTTGCTAATCTTTGCCCGTATGATAAGAGCATCATTATGGGGGGGCTAGATTCCACATGCATCATCATCCACAAAAGTGATGTAATCAAAAACAGTCTTGGCTTTTTTGGCGAGCCTCTTAAGCTTGCAATCCATGGACAAGATATAGCTTGCATTCCGCATATAGCACTCGTGTGACCCATTCGACGTACTTGCGATATAGGGCCCACCATGGATTGTGTAGATGGTTCTCACCACAGCCATTTGCTCTTGTTTGCCTTGTTGGGATGGTTATGTTGATTGTTGGGAGTGTTGAGGTTGCTACCTTGCAGGTTGCACCATATAATCCCTCTAGTGACCTCTCCTAATCACATCTTCAATCACGTCTTTGAGAAACCTACATTCTGAGGTGTTGTGCTTGATGTCATTATGATAGGCATAAAACCTGCTAACATCTTTGTACCTATATGGAGTCTTTAGGGGCCTAGGCTATCCAAAATCCTCTCTATGCTTCTCTGTGGCATAGATCCTATCTGGGGTGTTAGATAGGAT
>JANHAO010030219.1:0-10200 GCA_026873985.1 Saraca asoca | reverse complement strand
GACTAATGTTAAGATGCAAATACAATGTGATACATGGAACATAATACTCATTATAAGAGGAATTATCACTATGATTTGTGTATTTGTTTCTTACTTTGGCAAATCATGGTATATATATATTGGCCAAGTGGGAGAATGTGAGAAATATCTCCATAATTAGCAAATCATGTGAATAAATTACTAAATGATTATATAGTTGTTATTCATGTGTGATATTTTAGGCATTGAATATGGCTAATATATTGTCCATAAATTGTGTGATTTCCATTGAGGATACTTTTTATATTAGATTGATCACAATTGGGAAACATATGAAATCAATCCAAAAACGATTTTGGATATCTTGGTGATGGCTGAGAGTTTTTATATTATAGGGTTGGGGTCTCCAATGCCATTTTTAATCCATATAGAGAGAATTACCATAATTCTGAGAGAGAACAAGGCATTGGAAGCTCTTAAACAACCCTAGATGTGGTGTACGAAGTAGTTTCTTTTTTGATCCTTGACATCAATAGCTAGAGGTAATTCATTTTATCCCACTTCCATTATAGTTTGTGTTTATAATCATTAGCACTTAAGTATTGCTCTCATACATTCTCTATAGCCGCTACATACAATACAACATATTCTTGTGCTACAATCTAGGTCATTGAGATGAAGAAGAAAAAATAATGTTGTCTATTTCTTTGCATTAGTGACCTATTAATTTATTTTTGTGTAAAATTAATTGTCCTTAGTCATAATTAAAAAAAATTGATTTCACAATAGCAACACAGTCCTTGTTTTATCTCTTCTTCAACCCTTTGACCCTTTTCTTTGCGAGAAACATATTAAAGTTTCATCTCTCATTCATTTCATTAAACGTGGTCAATAACAGCAGAAAATTGTCATTAACAACAAGGTTGAGGTTTAGTCTTCTATTGAAAATTTATGAGAATAACTTATTTTTATGTTAAAGTCATGAGATATAAAAATTATGAAATTTAGGTTTTAGATTGATTGAAATCTAATGGAAGACGACTAAAAATGACATACGATAATTGCTGAATTTGTCAATTGTCCATTTTTGTTCATTGGCGATATGGTGATATGGTTATGGACATGTGAAAGTATCCAAGTGTTTTATTTATGTTGTTGGTGTTATGGTTGTTAGAAACATGTTATCATGAAATTGCAAATTCTATTTGCAGATCTTCCTGCTGAGCGCTTACATCGATTGCATGAAGTCTTTCATTATCATTTTTTTAGTGATGTTCAACACCATGTTCAAGATCGAATGTAAGGCCCGTTTAATCCAAGTAGAGCTTAAC
Source organism: Saraca asoca (assembly GCA_026873985.1). Classification (NCBI taxonomy): domain Eukaryota; kingdom Viridiplantae; phylum Streptophyta; class Magnoliopsida; order Fabales; family Fabaceae; genus Saraca; species Saraca asoca. Next base: position 8,890 of record JANHAO010030219.1, on the reverse strand, counting down.
AACCTACATTGTTGGTTTCCATTTAGATTGACTAGGGTGAAGATATAGAAATTTGGATGGCCTAATTAAGAATCTCTCTCTTTACATGTCAACCTAAAGAGTAGAATATCATATTTAAAGTTTGTTATATACAAAAATGGCCTCGAGAGCTCGTAAGCCCCGGGCACGCCAAAGGCACTCATGAGCTTCGCTTTGCCCATCAGAAAGTGGTGCAGCGAAGTTGTCCCAGCATCATCCTGTGAAGCAAGCCTCACCTTACGAGGCAACGACACTGCGAAGCAGCGATGCAGCGAGGTCATTTAGATACATCCCTTGAAGTGAGCCTCACCTCACGAGGCAGTGACACAGTGAACCAGCGACCTAGCAAGAAGATCACAAGACAAGCTTGTCAAGCAACCAAGCACCCTGCTCGTGCCCACTATTGCGCTACAGCGGTCCCCATGATGACCCCCAGCCAAGAACTCCCGCTTGGGACGCCCAACACCTCGCTTGGCATAGCCGTACCAAGTAATTGACATCGACAGGCTTAGGTCTCCAACCAACCTAGGGGGCAACCCTGTAGCCTACATTCAATAACAGCTAGTTTGTAATCTTTTACTGTCTTTTCCATTTATAGCATAATGTAACACAACTGTAGCTTGTAATTAATGTATGTAACTCCTCCTTCCTCTATAAATAGGAATGCATTGTTAGAAGAGGGGGAGAGGCCAAACTCTGTGAGCAGAAACTCTGCTAAAATCATTTATACTAATAAAATCTCCGCTATGGACGTAGGGTCCGGTACCGCCTGAATTTAGTCGAACCATGTTAAACTCGCTACTTCATCGTCCCTTCTTCCTCTTGGTCCATCTTCTTCTGCACTTCGGAAGCAGCATTAGATCCCTGAACTCCTCCCTGTTGGCTGAAGTTTGGATCTCTAGCACGAACCAAATTTCACTGTCAACAAAGTTCTTCATTGATTTTTGAATAAGAAAGTCAAGATTTTGTATTTCCCATTTCATATTCTTACCAAATAAAGATGAATGAAACCCAAATATGTTTGACAAGAACTAGATAACTGAAAGATATGCATACCTTATTACTAATGTCATTCATGTAAAGATTCAACTATGAAAGGCTCTTGCTCTTCCTAATATATTTAACAACATGAAATGCACCTTTAGCAGTGAATAAGTTGTTCCCAATATCCAAAAGTGTGAGTTTTCTATGATAACAAAAATGCTTGTCAGATCAATTGCAAGATAATGAAGTTATTGAAACATATAACAGAGATTGGCTATATAAAACAAATTAGCACAACACATTTACCTTTGTGAAGATATATTTTTTCATTTATTTTTGTGTTACTTACACTAGAGACAATAAAAAAAAGGAAGAAATACCTACCTAGCCCTTAACAAAAATAATAGCCATTTCCCTAGATAAGGGGTAGAAAGACTGTTGGTAGGTAAAAGGATGTTGAAAACATGATGCGTGCTGGAACGCAAAATAAGAGATTTGAATAATCCTGCAGAATTGTTTTGCAGAAGTGCCCTATTGAAGAGATCCATTTTGAAGAGGTCAAGTCCAACTTAGTGCAGAGACATGGTCAATTTGTGCCAAGAGAGGAGATGCTGGCTACTTTTATTAACAAAAGTTAATTTTAATATAAATTACAGAAAATCTTCTCTATTTGTTGTGAGAACTTCCATGTGATTGGAGTAGTGGTCAAATGATGAGTTGCAATGCTCTAGAGCACTAAAGTGCAAAGAGTCAGGGCAACAACAATGAGAATGATGGTGATAAGTCTTTTTGGAAGTGATGCTCTACTTGCTTGAGAATATCATGTGGCTGAGAAAGCCATCTACCATTCTCATCTTGGATGGCTTGTATTATGCTTTTGATTATTCTCTTTGCAGCCATGGCATGGAAGTACTTAGTATTTCTATCAACATCAATAAGCCATAGTTGTCTTGCTTGAGCCTGACCCATTTCCTGATATTGGATACATTAAAGCCTTCATCTTTCATAGATACCAAGAATTAAATTCCATTGGGGACATGTTCTGATGTTGGCTTGAGTTAGGCGTTAGCTAAGAATTCCAACCCCTCTAGAGTTGATATTGCTAAAAGCCTATGTTCCATGCCAAGCACCCTATCTTCTTCTAAGCTAATTTCAACTCTAGGAAAAGCTTATTGAGAGGAGTCTTGTGCTAGGGCTTGTACTTGTCATTTTTGAATCAAAAAAATAATTCAAATAAATTACACAAATGGTGGATAATATTAGCACATCTAGTAGAGCATCATACATAAAACTTTAGGACATAAACAATAGAATAAAACATTATTTTAGTCCCTTACAAATGCAAGTTTTTTTAATTTAGTCTTATTTAATTTTCATTCTCGGTTTGGTCTTACATAGATTCACTTTGATTCAATTAGGCTCTTTTTTCCATTTGTCTTTAACTTTATAATGAAATTGATAATATGGAAGCCTAAAATTTGATCCAGTACCTTTTAGTGCTATATTAGCACCTTCAATATTATAAACCTACTTTGCAATTTTAATTCAAAGTAAGGACATAAGATAACTACTTTAATTTATTCTTTTTAACATTTAATACATGTTGTTTTAATTTATATAAATACTTAATTTTGTTAAATGAGTTATATTTAATGTTTACACAAAGATCAGATGGCATTACATAAGATTTTGAATTTTTAAATCATCATTTTACTTAATAGGATATGAAGTAGATGGATAGAAGGACTTGAGTATAGAAAATTAAATTTGTTAGGGACTAAATTGAGAATGAAAATTAAATAGGGACTAAATTAAAAAAACTCATATCTACAAGGGATTAAAATGGTGTTTTAGTCCAAACAATAAATATGAAGTGAGTAGAACCAAAATATAAAACATAAACCATAAAACAAAACAAATGCTCACATTAAATGAATTGAAGGACATCATATTAGACTTTAGGCTTTCATGTCATCAATTTATATAACAAAGTGTGAGGTAGATGAATGAAAGGTTTTAATTAATGTAACATCCCGAATTTTCTAAAATGAATTTTGATAACAAAATGGCTTTTTGGAAAATCTAAAAAATATAAGTTTGAGAAATTTGAGAACTTGAAACTGTAATTTTGGGATAGGAAGTGTTCAAACATAGTGGAAAAAGATTTTATGAATAATAAGAATCTTTAGGAAGTGAAAGTTTTCAATCTGGATGCTTATGGAGCAAAAATTGTGTTTCCAAAATTTAATATTCAGAAAAACTTTGGAAAGATTGAAACCAGGGTTATGAATGCCTAACAAGTGTAAACTTATAGTAGTTACAAAGGTAATTAATTTAACTAACTTGTGTCAAAATTTCACGGCCATTGGTAATTGATGAGTATGTTAATTGTGAACTCGACATTGAGGAAATAAGGAAAAATGACTTAACATAGAATAAGTCAAAAAGAAAAGTTAACTCAAATTTTCTTCTTTTTCCATTTTTACCCTCCCAAAGTTAGCTCCCTCTCTTTCTTTTAAGCCTTTCTTGTTGCTTCCAGTAGCCATTGGCTTCTTCTTTAAGTTCACACTCTCTCTACAAGTTCTCATTCCCTCTTTAGGTAATCTTTCATCCTTCCATGATAATTTCTTAAATTTTTATAGTTAATTCCTCTATTTTTCCTTTTCGATTTGACATCAAAATCTTGTTAATTCATGGAGTAAAAATTTAGTTATGAATTTCTGAAATCTATTATTACTATTCACTTCATTATTTAATCCATGAATCGATTTGATTTTATGATGTTTTGAAGCTTGAATCTATTAGATATAGCTTATTTATATTAAATGAAATCATAATTTAATCATATATGATTAGTTGAAGAGGAAAAATCCTTAAAAAATCTGAAAGCTAATAGAGTTTTCTTTTGTATTCTTGAAGAATATTAAAGATATTTGTGAAATCCATTTAATATATTTATTCTAGCTGCTAAGGTGAGTAAGCCTAATCTTTCTTGTAAATTATGATATGATCTTACTTATGATTTGTTGATTAGTTGATGCAAATGGATAAAATGAGCTTTTGGTGATTGTGTAGCCAAATTTGAAGTTGGATGAATCTGTTGAGATGTTGTTTGGTTTGTTGTGGAAATAACTAAGTTATAAACTTATTTAAACTTTCAAAAAATGTTGAAATAAAGATTTTAGTAGAAAGTTGAATATAAACTTGCTTCCCCTATTTTTCTACTATATAAACTTGCAATGTGGATAGTTATAAAGATTGTGTAACAAAGAATGTATATTTGAGATAATAATTGTTGACATCGGATTTTGGTTATGCTCCAGACTCTGGCCAACGGAGGATTCTTTGGGATCTCAAGCTTGTATTTGGTTCAGATGTAATAGAACGATAAAATAAACAAAGATGAAGGAAAGAGTAGAGAAGAAGACACAAGGTTTAACGTGGTTTGGCTAAATCTGAGCGGTACCAGACCCTATGTCCATGGTGGAGGTTTTATTATTGCATTGAGAAATGATTTTAGTAGAATTTCCACTTACAGAGTTTTGGCCTCTCCCTCTCTTCTAAAATGCAATCTTATTTATAGAGGAAGGAGGGGTTACATGCATTAATTACAAGCTATAGTTATGTTACATTAAGATATAAATGGAAAAGATAGTAAAAAGTTACAATCTGGCTACTGTAGAATGTAGGTTACGGGGTAGGCCCCCTTGGTCACCTGTAGACTTGTGTCTATCGGTGTCAGTTGCTTGGTGCTGCTGTAGTGAGTTAGCGGGCTCGAGTAGGGTGATCAGCAACCTAACGAGCTGGTCTTGTAATCTTCTCGCTGGGTCGCTGCCTCGCGAGGTGGGGCTTACTTCGCTAGATGGTGCCGGGACTACTTCGCTATGCCATTTTCTGATGGGCGAAGCGAAGCTTGCTGGGTGCCTTTAGCGAGGCGGGGGGTTTGGCCTTTGCCGTGCTCGAGGGGTCTTTCACTCAAGGCCATTTTTGTATATAACAGGACCGAATTGATTTTCATATATAACATAAGCCCCTAACTCTCAGTTTGCTTAGCGAACTGGGAGTTAAGACCGTTTAGTTCTCGAATCGTCAGCCTTTTCCTGAGACTGTTATTCCATCTGCACTAGGCCACATCTCCCGTGACAGGTAAAATTGCCTTTTTGCATTTTTTGCTTCTTACCTTTGTTTCACGCGCGTATGTTATTTGATCAACCTAAGTGATCTGTACACGTCTGAGAAATCGCGTGAGAGATACACACACTTGGTGGCAAGTGAGCTATGAATTAGAGCGATCCCACATCCTGGCCAACCTCAGGACCAGTTGAATAAATGATTTCGCATGATAGCAGCAAAGTTAATAATGGGCGATCTCATGCCCAAGCCGATTCTGTGGCTAGGTTGATAAGTATACATGGAAGCTACAACTTAATCGAGCTCGTATAGAAGCTGTGAGATTCAACATTTCATTGCCTTGAGCGAATAATTGATTCATCAATTCTTTATGCTTCAGCAGTTACAAAGTCACGCTAGCGTTGGGTGTTTAAGAGTGCCTCCGCACCTCAGCGAGCATGAAGCTACGCTGGCTAACCAAGTTTGTTTTGAGCATCTCTACGTCTCAATGAGCCCACAGCTCTACTGGCTAAATGAGTATGTTTTGAGTGTCTCCACGCCTCAACGAGCATGAAACTATGCTGGCTAAATGAGTATGTTTTAAGCGTCTCTACACCTCTGCGAGCCCGAAGCTGCGCTAGCTAAATGAGTATGTTTTGAGCGTCTTCACGCCTCAATGAGCCTGCAGCTCTACTGGCTAAATGAGTATGTTTTGAGCGTCTCCATGCCTCAGCAAGCATGAAACTACACTGGCTAAATGAGTATGTTTTGAGTGACTCCATGCCTCAGTGAGCCCAAAGCTGCGTTAGCTAAATGAGTATGTTTTGAGCGTCTCCATGCCTTAGCAAGCTCGCAGCTCTACTAGCTAAATGAGTATGTTTTGAGCGTCTCCATGCCTCAGCGAGCCTGAAGCTGTACTGGCTAAATGAGTATGTTTTGAGTACCTCCATGCCCTAGCGAGCCCAAAGCTACGATGGCTAAATGAGTATATTTTGAGTGTCTTTATGCCTTAGCGAGCCCGCAGCTCTACTGGCTAAGTGTTCATCAATTCTTTTGCGGAATGAGCTCCGAGGGGCCTCAACTAGACCAAAGGTCACAGTTGGCATAAAAAATTCCTTACGAAGTTTAAGGAAATTGGCCGCATGAGAGCTGTGGATGTTGCTAAAACTTGAAAGCAAAAAAAGGAAAAATGAATGACATTAAATCAATTAGCTAATAACTTTCAATAGAATCAAGGAAATGACAATTACATTTACCCCAAAATTTGAAATACAACATCAAAATATAACTCAGATTGAGCCTCCCGATTCTTGGTTGGTATTGCGTTGAGAAGGCTGGGGCAGTTGCCTTGAGGGTCATACCACGTAGTCCCTTAGACACCCTTTTTTGATCAGGTCCTCAATTGCCTCTCTGAGGGCCCGACAATTTGTTATGCCATGACTAGCCTCATTGTGAAAGGCATAAAACTCTTCCTGATTTCTTTGTCTGTAAGGGGTATTGGAGGGCGAGGGTACCCCAAAATCTTCCTTGTCCCTTTTTGTCATGAAGATCCTATCCTGGGAGTTTGATAGGATGCTAAATTGTTCATAGCGATCCGAATACTGGGGTCATCCACCCTTGGGCTTTTTGGGCTTATTGGCCGCCCTCTCGATGGAGGGGTCACCTTAATCCACATCGCTCCTCCACTTACCATGAGAGGAGTTGGCCTTTTCATCCTTCTTGTCATACTTTTTTGAGTCGAAGGTCTCTTTCCATTTGATCTGCTTAGCACCTCGCTCATAGAACTCAGTGAGGTCCTTCACCGGGGACTTATACAGACTCTTGTATAGCTTTTCATCTTTGTGAAGTCCCGTAGAGATGGTGGCCAGCATGGTTTCTTCAGATGGATTCTCCACCGAATTAGCTTCGAGTCTGAATCTAGCGATGTAGTTCTTAAGCGACTCATGCTTGCGCTGAAAAACCATAGCGAGGTGAAAAGGGGGCACGAGCTATCTTTTTAGTGCTCGATACTGGCTGATGAACTTTTGTTGACAGTCTTCCTAACTGTCAATTGAGCGAGTCGGGAGGCTTCTAAACTAGGCTTGAGGCACGCCTCCCAATGTGGTTGGAAAAACTTGACACTTAACCAGGGGATCGATTGTTTGAAAATCCATCTGAACATTAAACACATCCAGATGATCATACGGGTTTGAATCTCCATTATATAATGGGATCATGGGGACCCTAAGCTTGAGAGGGAGAGTTTGAACTTTGATATCCTTAGAAAGTGGCGATTGCTCCTCGCAACGAGATCGATCACCTGAGGCTCGTACGCATTCTTCCAACTGAACCATCTTCTGAAATCGCTCTCCAACTAACGGGTCCTGTTTCCTAAAGTGCTGGCTGGGCGATCGCTGGACACTTTGGTCTCTATTGTCTCGAGGGTCACGACTCGGGGTCTATTCCTATGAGCAGCAAGCTTAGGTATTGCCTTGGTTTGGATAGCCCGAGTGTTAGGTTTCAGCTTGTCTTTGTATATTTTGTGCCAATGACGTGACTACTTTGGTCAGTTCTCCCATCATATACTCAAGTTTCTCTTAAAGTTGGAGCCAGGTTTGTGGTCCGTTGATGCCGTCCGTGGCGAGAACTAGTTGCATCGAATTGGTTGGAGAGATACTAGCAGCTGTTCTGACGATGGGAGCGGTAGACGAGTCTATCGTCGAAACATGACCATCTGGAGTATGGTGTTATGCATTTGAGGCTCTAGTGGCTCTTCCCTTGGCTATTACAGTAGGAATGAATCAGAATAGGTGAGATCCCCATAGACGACGCCAAAATGTTGATGTCAGATTTTAGTTATGCTCCAGACTCTGGCTAACAGAGGATTCTTAGGGATCTCAAGCTTGTATCTGGTTCAAATATAATAGAACAATGAAATAAACAAAGACGAAGGGAAGAGTAGAGAAGAAGACACAAGATTTAATGTGGTTCGACTAAATTCGAGTGGTGCCAGATCCTATGTCCATGGCAGAGATTTTATTATTGCATTGAGAAATGATTTTAGTAGAGTTTCCGCTTACAGAGTTTTGGCCTTTCCTCCTCTTCTAACAATGCAATCTTATTTATAGAGGAAGGAGGGGTTACACATATTAATTATAAGCTACAATTGTGTTACATCAAGATATAAATGGAAAAGACAGTAAAAAACTACAATCTAGCTACTGTAAAATGTAGGCTGGGGGTAGGCCCTCTTGGTCGGCTGTAGACTTGTGTCTGTCAGTGTCAGTTACTTGGTGCTGTTGTAGCAAGATAGTGGGCTCGAGCAGGGTGATTGGCGGCTTGACGAGCTGGTCTTGTAATCTTCTTTCTGGGTCGCTGCCTCACAAGGCGGGGCTTGCTTCGCGGGATGGTATCGGGACTACTTCGCTATGCCGTTTTGTAATGGGCGAAGCAAAGCTTGCTGGGCACCTTCAACGAGGCGGGGGGTTTGGCCTTTGCCATGCTTAGTTGGTCATTCACTCGAGGCCATTTTTGCATATAATAGGACTGAATCGATTTTCACATATAACAATAATGAAATGATGGTCTATACATGGATAATAGGAAAATGATCATGATACTTGTTATAATAATGAAATCCATATAATTATGAATGAGGTCTAAGTTTGAATATTCTTTAAGAATTGGATTGTGATATAAAATGGCAATGATATATGATATATGTGATAAAGATGATATAAAATATATGTGAATGATAGATGATGTGATAATGTGATGAAAATGATGCTATTGAGATACT
>JANHAO010030218.1:0-10200 GCA_026873985.1 Saraca asoca | reverse complement strand
TAAAATCGATGTATTAATTTTTAACATATTTACAAAAGGACTACTGTCACTTTATATTATATCTTTGTTAATTTTTTTTTCATATTATTTATATATCAATTTTTTTATGATAATTGACGTATTAATTTTTAACATATTTACAAAAATATTATCGTTGTTTCAATATTATACATCCACGTTGAATTTTTTAAAATTATTTTTTATTTTATTTATATGTTGATTTTTTAAAATTATTTCATTGTCATTTTTTTTCTAATTTTGAAAAAAATATTTTTAATCTTATCAATGTATTGAAAATTTTAATAGTATTGTCTTCTTATATTTTAACAACAAATCATTTCTTAAATTTTAATGTCACTTAACTATTATATTAAAACATACAACTTGTTAAAATATAAAAAGTAGTATAAGTAATATTGCTACAATGTTATGATAAGATTAAAATTATTTCCCAATTTTTTTGGACTATTTCGTTATACGTTTTACATGCGCTGGACTCTTGCATATACACACCGTACGTTAAACATGCTGCGTCATTATCATAGCATCCTCTTTTGACTTTTTCTTTCTTTAAACTTTTTTGTTACTTTAATCTTCCTTTAAACTAGTTTCTCAGCCCATCACGCCAATATTTCAGCTGTGCTGTGCTGGGTTTTCAGTAGCCCCAGACCCAGTCCTTCTTACTCCTACCCCCCTCCCGGTGAGTTTCTCCTCTTACACTGCCAATTTCTTCTTCCCAAGGTTTTGATTTTTTCATCGTTCGTTTCCTTCTTTTTTATTATTGAACATGAACATAAAGGAGCATTAACTTGTTAAAGAAGCATGACATGTAGTCTATTGTTTATCTAAGTAGTTTGTCACTGTTTAAGGTATCTGATTCTGATCTTTAATGGGTTGATGTGGCTTTGTAAGTATAATAGACTAATGTGGAACAAGTTTCAAACTTTTTCCCTTCTATGTTTTCTCGGTTGCCAAACTAACAGAGGAATCAAGAATAGGCGTGCTTACTGCCTTTGTTGTTATACTCCAAACAATAGTTGTTCGATTATAGTTGATGGAGATCTCTGCAGTTTTGTTTTTGTGTTTATGATCCTTATTCTCTTCTCCAATATTCTCAGATGTTACTCTTCCCTTACATTTAAGTCAGCCCTGAAAAGAGTCATTCAATTCACACGATATTGTTGGTTTTGTTATTGATATTCATCACTGTTATTATCATTTTTTGCCAAATCCAGGCCCAGGGGAAAGCTTGAAACAATTTAATAGTCAGGCGCCCAAAGTTGAAGGAGATGGTGAGGAAGACGAAGAAGAAAGTGACTTCCAATACTGAATCCACAAATGGCTTCAAACTCACTGCCATGACCATTCCCATCAACATTGCTGGTATGCATTTACTAAATCTGCAACTTTTGTTAATAAACTCAAAGTATATTATTTTATTTCTTTTTCTTTTTTCTTTGCATCCACTGTGGTAATAGTATATGATGTTGTTTTAGGATTTTAAGTCATTTATCATTCTTTTTATATCAAAATTATTTTTATATTTTTTTATTAAAACAATAAAACTGTGAAATCTAGTAGAATTTGTGGCACAGGATAAAAAGTAATGATTTTACGGAATAAGATAGAAAAATTATAAAAAATTAGAAAGTGTGTGCTCTCCAAGGTTGAATGTTATTTATTCCTGTAAACATGAGCAGAAGGGGGGAATGAAGAATGGTGATGAATTTAATGTGATCACGTGCATCTCGCATGATCCAAGTTTGGTAGGCAACGTTTCCGAGCAATCAATAGTAAGCAAATTAAGATTCACCAATGAATGGTACGAACAAACCGACATAGACTGATATGTCTCTGTCAAGTGTCAAGTCCAATTCCTCATTGGAAACCGCACATACCGTACATATTTTTATCTTTTTGGTAAATTACCCTAATTATCAAACTTTCACCGAGTTTTTCAACCAACCACTTTTCTACATGTTAAAAGAAAAATGTAACAATGCCTACTTTTATAATTGTTACCAAAATTTTTAAAATTTTTAATTAAAAATTATAATTTCATGTAAAAATAAAAATATTTAAATTTTTTATGTACTTTGTTGTACTTCAAATTTGTAAACACTTTGTAATATTTTTTAAAAAATTATAAAATTTTATATGAAATCTATAATTTCCCAATGTATATTAAACATTATCTTATTTTTACCGCTGCAAAAAGAATTGAGATGCATCACATAAATCTCCCATTTCGTACACATACGTCTGACGTTGTCAGATTTCAGCTTGTAAAACAATGTTAATCTACAAGACGTTATCTCTAAAATTCATAAGAAAAATGTTAATCTACAATATATTTATATATATTTTTATAATTATAAGATAAAATTTAAATTAAATTAATTTTTAATTTATATTATATTGTTCTATACTATATGTATATTTATAATTTAAATTTGAATTACTAATATAAGTTTCATAAATAGTATATAAAACTTAACTGATAAGATTATAAATAATTGGAGGTCTCAATCTTAACCGTAATTATTATCATCATGACGGTAAAATCTGTCTCATTCCCTTTCACTTACCAAAACGCTGTTCTGAATCGGAAGTTTGAAAAGTTGCTGTTATGTGTATTTGAGCCTTTAGAGTTCCACATGTGATAGTTCAGAGATCCAAACTCTTCTGGTGTTTTTGTTTTCAATATTCCATTTTGTTCTGAATTAGTTTGTCAAATATATTGTCTTTTTCTTGATTTTTTTGACCGGACTTTTGTATAGCTTTCCGTAGACCTCAAATTTAAAAGTTTAAAATTTGAAACTCAATAAAGATTAGCAACTTAGCATGAAATAAGTAAGAGAAAAAGATGTTTACTTACACAATTATGCACTCACACGTGTGAATGGGTGTCCAAACTCTCACGTGTGTGAACACCAAACCCTTGTGTACGAATAGTTAGTAAAATTGCTTAGACTGTCAGTTGCAAATATGTTGTTTAACACTTACCCAATGCAATTTAAGTGGAGAATAAATTTGAAGTTTACGCTGGTTACTGAATTAACAAAACATATAAGTCTTTTCAAGTTGGTGGGCAAGTTTATAGAAAATATTCATTTTAAATAATTCCTTTTTCACGTCAAAAAAATAAGTTAATGTAGAAAAATCACTTTTAACAGAGGGTATAAGATTTATAATAAGATGTAATTTTGTTTTGAAATGTAAGAAAACATAAAAGTGAGAGATGAAGGTGAGAAAAACATAATTGTAATTAATTTTCTTATGCTCTAAATATTTTGCATCAAATTGACGCCCATCGAATATTGTGTGGGATTTACTTGCTGTGAATATCAATTTTTCATAAATAAATGTTCCAATTCCAACGCCTTGGTATTATCTTTAACGGCGACCCTTCTGTATTGTCTTCGGGACCCGTGCCTGTTCCCTGAAACCGGTTTGATTTTTATTCAAAATAAAGCGATAGGTACAGTAGATTTTAAATACCTGATGCTGACCTTTGCATTAGCAAAGTAAATGGTGGTTCCTATAAAAGGGTCTATCATAGAGCTGCATGGTAACACCAAAGGACAATTCAAATTTCTAATTTCAAATAAGCATACACCTTGTGCAGATTCCTCTTTAATTTTCAAACTTGAACCTTGCACTTTCTTTGTATCTGAATTGTTTTTAAGTTCTTGTCATTGTTCCATTTTCTTGTATCATTGTTTGTTTGGTAGCATGTCCCTTTCTTAGAGCTCAATTATTCAGCATTCCATTTGAATTCTTGGTCTCTATAAATCTACTTTCTGATTCATCTCTAAACGGAAAACTTGTTTGAACTTAGAACTCGTGTTTAAAAAGCCCTAAAGCTATGGAATTGAGCATATCAGGTAAAACAATAGTGCTTCAAGGTTAACATCTTCTCTTCTCTCTGTTGTTTTCTTGCATGCCAATTGAAATGGGTGTTTGGTGATTTTTGACAGATTTGGAGGAGAGGATGAAAGTGTTAACAATAAGCACAACAGAAGATGAAGAAATGGGTGACACTTTTGCAGAAAGAGCAGAGTCTTACTACCAAAAGCGCCCTCAGCTGCTGACACTTTTGCAAGATTTGTACAATGGCTATATCACCTTATCTGATCGCTACATCCAGACATTGGCCAAACAGAAGCATCACATTCACAGTGTGAACTCTTCTAAAGTCTCAGCCTTATATGATGCCTATTCTGACCAAGAAGAAGCTAGCGGGGTAAGTCAGATTGATTCAGATATTGAGAGCTCAATCTCTTATCAACAATCTCATATGATGATTCATAGTAATAATACTATGTTTGATGTCGATGCCATTGTTGCTGAGCTTGTGATTAAGAATGTGGAGTATGATATATTGATGCATGAGTTTAGTTCTACTGAGAGGAAGTACTGTGAATCCGCAAGGAAGATAGATTTACAGAAGAGCTTGCTTGAGGTTTTGGAATCTGAAAGACTTGTACTTTTGAACGAAAATGCAAGCTTGGGTTACAGAGTAAGTTCATTAATGGAAGAGAATAAAGGGTTGACATCAGAATCTGTGTTTATTAAGAGAAAAGCTGGGGAGCTAGCAAAGTGTGTGCTGAAGATGAGGGAAGATCATAGAGTATACTTGCTGAATAAGAAAATTGAAGATCTTCAGGCACAGATATATGGGTTGGAGAAGAGGAACAAGGAGTACTATGAGCAGCTGGTGAAAGGAAAAAACCCAGAGGATTGCTGCATGGAGAAGAAGGGAAAGAATGGTGATGGGATAGCTCTGGAGATTCGGTTTCAGATGGCCAGGCTCAGTCGGAGGTTCAAGTGGAAAGATTTTCATACAGAGAAGAAAAGACCTGGATTGTGGAAAAAGGTGAAGAAAATGGACTTGTTCATGTGTGGAATCAACCCAACTTGTGCTTAAATACTATCCTTGTTGTTTTTGGCCTTGAAATATGTGTAAGGTTACTCGTGGTCAAGGAGTTCATTCCACTATCACTATGAGAACATATGAAATTCAAGGCACCTTTTGTTAATTCTGATTAATCTAATAGTAGATCAGTTCTAATCTTCCAAAGCTAGGTGGTGAAATTCTGCTTCCTTTTATTTCCAGTGTAACGTCATAAAACACTCAATTATAGTAGGTTACAATTATAATTAAAAATGGACCCACTTATCTCTTTAAGATCACTTATTCAGATATTGTTACATGTAATGTATACTTGGAGTAATAATTTATGTATGATGTCAAGTGAAATGAGCATTTTTGAGACATCTTTAACAATTAGAAAGGCAGATTGGTTGGACAATGCTAGTTGAAGATTTCCAATCCATCATCTTTTGTGAATTGAGTAGAAAATTCTAAGAACGGCACTCTTGGTGCTTTTAAATTAAAACGGAAGATGAACAAGGGATTCTTAATTAACTGAGTGGCTACTAATCAACACACTCCCCAGGCAGCTGGGTGAACCGACCAGTATCCTTGCAGTAGTCATAAACCAAATGCCTTGCTTGAATCCACCTGAGTTGGTGTCTTTTGTGTTTGTCTAATTTCCTCAAAGAAGGTCTGTCCCACCAGAACCTGCTCAATCTACCACCACATTTGGCCTCCGCCTCAACTTCATCAGTTTCTGGTAATAATTCACATGCGTTGATCTCGAAGGAACCAAAGGTCGATACAAAAGGTGAATGGCTCCAATTAGTTTTAACTCTGCCTCCTTGTGTAGCCCAATCATCTGCATTCCACACAGAGCAACGGATATTCATGGCTTGGCTTCTTGGGTATGCCACTCCATTCTTTTCCCTATTTCTGAATACTCGGATTGGTATATCGTCAACAAGAAATCTGCAATACAAGACAAACTTGGTAATAGGCATAGCATTATAGAATTGGAGGAATCATTTCATAATTTTGCATAAAAGTGAGAGTATGACTTCGTGGGAGCAAAAAGCTGTATTTCTTCTGTATCCAATTACAAGGTCTGGTCCCTTGTTTTATTTTAATTCCTTAGGAAGATAGATAATCCACAAAACATAAGCCTAACATTTAAAGAAGCATTGATGGTAAAAGAATCAATACTATTCACAATCATTTCACAACTAGACATGAGTGTAAAGTCTACACATTAGTATAAAATTGACAATTGTGAGCAAATTAGTAGTATAGCTGATTCTTTTTTATTTAGAAATTGAGATATAACCTTTTATATGAAAGAAAATAAAAAAAAAATAAGGAGTAAGAGGGTTAGATTTACACAATGGAGTAACGATTCCAGAGGAAGGAGTAAGTGTGGAAGTCAGCAGTAGGGTCAAACCAAAGTGTATGCCTCTGCTCTCGGCTTCCAGTGCCATTGGCATACACATTGGTCTGAACAAGATAAGGTTCTCCAGATATATTGCCCAGGAATTCAAAGTCTAACTCATCATGATTAGACCCATCTGATGACATCTGCAACAATGTTGTTCCTGTTCACTTCAGTCATATTATAAACCCACTGAAACTAGCTTCAAGTGCATTCAAGAAATTGTTTAAACAAAAAAGTTGTAAAATTAGTTGGTTGTATGAATAGTAGCACAATTAAGTGAATGACAATGGGACCCAACACATTTTTGAGAATAGCACTATTTGTGTTGGCCTATAAACTTCCAACTACAGACAAGAAGGAATGTTGGGGTGGAGTGGAATACTTACATAAAAGGCTGTAACTGTTCCAGCAGAGTCTCCCTCAACTAATTTGATCTGTACACTTACTTTGCCAAACAAGTACTTACCCTTGGACTCAAACCCACAACCTGTGAAGGTATGAAGAGAAAACAAGTAAAAAACTGACAGAGTATGTATGGCAGAACAGACAACAAGAACTTAAACTACCTGAAACGTTGTCCAATATCAACTGGGTGAGGTCTCCTTGGGTCACAATATGGTCAGGTGCCCAAAATGGGTGAAACAAGTCAGCAAAGTTTCCAGGAATGACAGAGCTTACAAGCAAAGCTGAGCTCAGTAAATATGCTATGAACATTAAAGAAGCTGAGGAGGCTAGCTCCATTGGGCAGTAGTATTCAAACTTGGAATTCTGGTGAGTGTAATTTAAGAAGCAATTTAGCATGGTGGGAAAGGCAAATTTATAAAAAACATTGTGGAGAAGCTGATATTGGGATTCATGTGGACGTAGGTGCAAGAATGGAAGAGTGACGTTGACAGTCTACTTCAACTAAGATGGCAGTGCCATGAAACAGTGATAGTGGGTCGTCAGCAGCCACTTCCAAGCATGCGTTGCCACTAGAAAGGAATCCTTACAGCTAAGCAAGTAGCAGTAACTTGTATTTTTAATTAATCCTGTTGCTGCTTTTTGCTTAAACAATTGAAGGGGTTGAATTAAGAGATTACCATTAATTAATCATGTAGCTCAACCATCATGTTGTGCTCATTAGCAGAACAGAGGATGTGAATAAGGGTCAGTCAAGTGTTCATTAATCCTTTTTATTAATTAGAGATTATATAACAAAAGATGAACTTATTGTTAAAAAATATATAGAGAATACTGGATGATTGATCATATAATTAAATATAGTAAAATACAGAAAATTAAATCAATTTAGAATTATCTGACCATCTTGTTTAATACTCTCAATTCTCTGACTTTGACAGAATCTTAATTCGTGGTGACTCCAGTCCTTTAATAAGGAAATTCTCGGTGACTACTCTTTGATGGAAGAAAGTGTCTGACTTGGAGCCAAAGAACCTAGCACTTATTTATATATAACTATGATCAAATGGGCCTAAGTACCACCCATCAAAATGCCCAATACTAGAAATATTAGGCTATGGTAATATTGAGCTTATTATATAATGTCATAAAAATTATTCGCCTTATTATTTTAGATATTAATAGAATAAATTTATGAATTAGGAAGTTCATAATAGAAATAATTCCAACAACTTCCCACTTGAACAACATAATTCATAAACAATGGCCATTTCTAAATAATATCAATGTAATCATGGTACTATTACACCTATAGATCTGTTGAAATCGTAAGCTTCCAGTGATGCAAATCACTATATCCGAACGATATATAATATCATACATGAATTGTACACTTCCACTCCGATGACCAGTCACAAGACATGCTCAGCAAGATATGCACAAATGAAATGCAAATCTCTAAAAAAGGATCCTAGCATTCACTCAAGATGCCATTTGAGACAGGGGTCTAAATGTCTCAACATAATAACGAGACATAGTCTAAAATGTCTCCAATCACAGGCCATAACCAAATAATGTGCACAAATATAGCAAATTTGTGAATATTTAATCATGAATATTTTGCTTATACATATCTCAAGATATCAACAACGATAATTTATTGTCTCAAAATAAAACTCCCGCTAATCCTGAACACCGAAAAGGCTTAGTCAAATTTATTACATATGTTTGTTTGTAAACAATTTCATACCTAAGTCTTTGGTTAGTGGATCTGTAATCATAAAATTTGTGGCAATGTATACAATGCTTGTATACCTTCTCTCCAATAAACTAATGTTTAATATCAACCTTTTTGTATGGGTAGTATAATTATTATTTTGAGAGAAGATTATTTCAACAATATTGTCGCAACATATGATTAATGTTGACGGTGAAATCCGATCAACCCAATAAGTTTAGAAACCCCAAACTACAATCTAGGTATAAAAAAGAGATGAAGAGTAAGTGAAAGGGAGGATGAATAATGAAGGCACCAGGAGTTTTTAACGTGATGAAGAGTAAGTGAAAGGGAGGATGAATAATGGAGGCACCAGGAGTTTTTAACGTGGTTCGACTAAAGTCAATCGACCCCTACGTCCACGATAATTTTCTTTCTCAGTCTATTTTTGTTGAGTATTTTGGCAGAGTAATAGTATCTTGTTAATTCTATGATTCTCTCTATTTTGTAGAGAGTTTGTCCATTCGGATCCCCCCTTGTACAATAATCTCAACCCTTATTTATAATGGCTAAAGTGTTACAAATTAAACGTACATCAGTAACTAAAAAGTATCTTGCAAGTTGAACTCTGCAAGTTAACATTCGCGTGTAGATCCATGCAAGTTGGTCCTTTCTCAGGTTTAACCATAATGAGCTTCTAGACGACTAGGGAGATGTGCTTCAAGTTGCAGACTAAATCCTCAACGACCTGTGGTTGTTGCTGACCCTTATTAACCAACGACCTGAGTTTGCATATTGGTGAGCTAATGCCTTGCTTTGGTGACCTTAATGCTAGTTAAGCTGGATCTTTACCGATTGGACTCGTTTGTTAGGTTTTTGCTAACCTATTTGCATGGCTCCAAAAGTACCCACAATAGTTAAGATTCTAGAAGTGCTTTCTCCAATTATAAATCCTTAACCTAGTAGCGTCACAAGTGGTTTAACAACATGCAACACATTCTATCTCCTTAATAGAGGTTGTTGTTATTGATTGTGTTGGAATTTTGCTCGGTCACTGTTGGATTCTGCTCGGAGACGAAGTGAAAAATCAAAAAATTTTCAAAAACCTAACTGAGCAAAATTATCCCGGATTTCGTTGGTTTAGAGTGTTCTAACAATACTAATTACAGATTGAAGGCTCAACCAACCTCTTTGGCCAAGCTTAACTGCAGATGATGGCTCGAACTTACACCACCGATTCGGTCCACACGTCCCGATTCCACCGGTTTGCTCACGTCGGAAAACGCTCGCAGTGGCCTCAAACTTTTTGAGGTTTTGATCCTCACCCAAGTGCTAGGCCGGAGAAGAGAATCAATTTCGATTTCACAAATTGAAATCGAACCAGACTTGAAACCCTAGCAGAGCATGACTCACCTTCTGATTTTCCCCTTTTTCCTTTCTATGTCAAAATGCAACCAAAGCTGGGAAAATTGGCAAACCCAAATGACATGTCGTTTGGCGAGCAACCAGAAGCCAAAATGTTTGCCCCACTGAAAAACTAATTTTTAGTCCTTGCAATTTTAGCAAATTGCACGTTAGTCCCTGGATATCTAATATATCCAAATTGTGATTTTAAAGGTCATAACTCATTTTCCATTCTGTGTGTAACCCGATAGGCCCTCAAAATATTGGTAAAAGTCTAAAATATCCTTCAAATCATTTAAAGGTATATAAAATTAATCTAATTAATTTTAATTAATAATTAATTTCTCCAAATTAATTACTTGTAGA
>JANHAO010030217.1:0-10205 GCA_026873985.1 Saraca asoca | reverse complement strand
TGGGAGAGGGGTTCGGCCATTTGAGGGTTCCTCTGTCAAAAATGTTTTGAAATTTCCCCTCCTTGGCTGGGCCCGTTCTTACACAGATATCCATGTGCAACAACTCCAAAGGTTGTCTGGCTTTTCTAGCTTTTCTAATTGGAAAGGAGTCCCTGTGTTGTTTTCCAAGAATACACCCTATACACTGTCAATTAGAAGCTTTAATTACTAGTAAGTCCTGTTACCATCTTTTTCTGAGCCAATAGTTTTAGTTCACAGAAGTTTAGATGACTATACTGAAGATGCCACAACCATTTTTTATCTTTCAAAATCGTTGAAAAATTCATCAATGTTCATGTTTACAAAGTAAGAGGAAACATACGATTCTTTATCATCTACACTATTATAATTATTTTGCCATTTTTGCCTTTAATTGTGCAAATTCCATTCTAGATATCAATTTTGTGTCCTGTTGATGTGTAAATTTGGCCAACCCAAATCCAAAATCCCAAATTGTAATTTGAGTATAAAAAAGAGAAAGAAAGAAAGGAAGAACAGGGAGACACCAGCAGTTTTTAAACGTAATTCAGCCAAGCGCAATACTTGCATCCATGATTATTTTATTTCTCAGTATTTTTGTTGTGTATTTGTTATTTCTTTCTTAATCGTTTCTTTGTATATCTTGTACAATGATTTCAACCACTATTTATGGTAGTGGAGAGTTACAATTTGGACATAACTCAATAATTAAAAAGAATCATGAATTTGATCACCTTGCGGATAAAAATTGATGGTTATAATGGACTCCTATTAAAATAGGCAACCGAATAGATTTCTCTGGATTGATAGCTAGGAAAACATACTTCGAGCTATGGGTTAGGCCTTGTCTTCAATGACCTAAGGTTACTACTTTGACCCTTGTTGACCAGTGATCTGAGTTCAAATTTGGCAATCTAATGACTAGTTTTAGCGACCTCGATCATAGTTGACCTGGGACTTTATCAGCTGATTTTGTCTATTGGGGCTTTTACTAGCCTATTCATATAGACCCAAAAATACCTACAACATTAACTCCCTAACTCTCAATGCAATCTATAGACCGGGAGCTGTTATTTACTAGTAAAAGCCAGTGATTGTGATCTGCCATGCCATCATTTAGACTTCTATAATTCTGACTTTCATTTTTTGAATTTTTATATGTACATTCATCTTGTTAAACGAGGTTTTTGATGAACTTCTTTATAATTTTCTTGCCAAGTTGAATGTTTGAGTTTATGCCAAGTTAAATGCTTAGTAAGTCGCATAAATGTGCTTCAGCTAGCAAACCATGACTTTGTAAATATATCAAGTTGAATGCCTAGTAGGTCACATGAATGCATTTCAGTTAGCAAACCATGTCTTTGTGAATATGTCAAGTTGAATGCCCAGTAGGTTGCACCTATCCTAGCAATGAATGCCTAGTAAGTCACGCTTCAACTAGCAATGAATATCTAGTAGCTTGTATCTTAGCTAGCAATGAATACCTAGGTAAGTCGCACCTCAGCTAGCAATGAATGCTCAGGTAGGTCATGCCTCAGCTAGCAATGAATTGCCTAATAGGTCGCGCCTCAACTAGTAATTAATTGCTCGGTAGGTTATGCCATAGCTAGCAATGAATGCCCAAGTAGGTCATGCTTAAGCTAGCAATGAATGCCCAAGTAGGTCTGTATCAGATAGCAATGAATACCTAGGTAGGTCGCACCTCAACTAGCAATGAATTTCCTAAGTAGGTCGTGCCTCAACTAGCAATGAATGCTCAAGTAGGTTGTGCCTCAGCTAGCAATGAATGCCCAGGTAGGTCGTGCCTTAGCTAGCAATGAATTAGCCAGGTAGGTCGTGCCTCAGCTAACAATGAATTGCCCAATAGGCTGTTCCTCAAGCAATGAATTGCTTAAGTAGTTCATGCCTTAGCTAGCACTGAATGCCCAGTTGGTCGCACCTTAGCTAGTAATTTGATTGCCCGGATATGTCACATCTTAGCTAGCAATGAATTGCCCAGGTAGGTCGTGCCTTAGCTAGAATTGAATGCCCAATAGGTTGCACCTCAGCTAGCAATTTCATTACCCAATAGGTCGTGCTTCAACTAGTTAACTGTGACTTTGTTAAGTTGAATGTCCCTTCTGGATTAGAAAGGCAATTGCTCACTTCTGGATTAGAAAGGAATTGCTCGCTTTTAGATTAGAAAGGCGAGCAGATGTTCAACATTCCAAGCTCATGGAACTTTAGCTCTATTTAAATGTTAATTAATAGGCTTCATTTCCGAAGTCTTCATTGATGATGTATGGGCCCTTTTAGTTTGGACCTAGTGTCCTACCACTAGCCTTGCAAGTTCTATGCAGAATAGGGTGCAGTCCAAGATCACTGATTTTGTAGTCTCGAACTCAGACCTTCTTATATAATACTCTGCTAAAATTTATCCAAAAATTAGTAAACATAGATATAAGAATTTAAGGAAAAACTTAGGTGCTTTTATTAATTTTTGACTGATACTATAGAATTAGAAACACTGGGGTTGTTGTTGTATTGGTTACTAGGATAGCCGAGGTATTTATCTGATTAGCCTCTCCTCTTGAGCTCCTTCCCATAGTTGTTGGAGTACTTCTCTGAGTGCAGCGACCTCAACCTATTTTTGCATGCCCTGGACTTGTGCCTGAGCTAGTGCCCTAACCACCTCAATCAGCTCTCTCACTATACTTTTAAGTACTTCTTGACGTTAGTGCCATGCTTGCACTCCATCATCCCCAGGAACAATAACAGCAAGTTGGCAAGGGGCCGTTAGGGGCATGCTAGTGGCAACACTTGTGGTGGGGACGATGAAAGTGCCTACTGTAAGAAGAATTGGGTTCCTTTGCTATTCCATGCAACCATCAGGCTAGTCAACTGTAGCATTTGAACTCTTGAGGGTTCTTTCTCTAGTCATCGCAATCGGATGGAAAATCAAGAAGAATGTAGTTTAGGGTCATTCTTGTAATATTAAAATGTTGATGTGTAAATTTGGTCAAACCAAGTTCAGAACCCTAAACTGCAATTTGAGTGTAAAAGAGAGAAAGAGAACGGAAGAACATGGAGACACTAGGAGTTTTTTAGCATGGTTCGGCCGAGTGTAATGCTTACATCCATGGTTATTTTATTTCTTAGTATTTTTACTGAGTATTTGTTATTTCTTTCTTGATCGTTTCTTTGTATATCTTGTATAATGATTTCAACCTTTATTTATAGTGGTAGGGAGTTATAATTTGGATATAACTCAATAATTGAAAAGAATCTTGAATTTGATCACCTTACAAATAAGGATTGATGATTATAATGGACTCCCAATGAAAGAGGCAACTGAACAGATTTCCTTGGATTGATGGCTAGGAAAGCATACTTCGAGTTGTGGACTAAGCCTCATCTTCAATGACCTGAGGTTGCTGTTTTAACCCTCGTTGACCAGTGATTTGATTTCACATTTGGTAACCTGATGACTGGTTCCAATGACCTCCATCATAGTTGAACTGGGCCTTTATCAGCTAGGCTTGCCCACTGAGGCTTTTACTAGCTTATTTGTATGGACCTAAAAATACCTACAACATGTCCCTTTTCAAAAAATTGACCAATACTTAATAAGTTCTAATGAAGACCTGGCACAAAATAAACATCAACTATAGTAACATTTGTACCATCTTTGGATTTAATATTGATGTCACCTCTTCCCATAACGAGAATTTTGTATTTAGTCCCAAAGTTTACTTCTCCTTATACAGATTCATCCAGATATGAGAAAAGCTCCTTACTTCCACACATGTGATTACTACACCTAGTATCAAGATATCATGTGTCTATATACTCCATATCTGACTCATTTGATTTGTATGTTAGCACCAGGTTCTCTTCCTCATTTGCGGTATTTGCATGCTTCACAAACTTATTTGACATCTTGGTATATCACTTGTTTTGATAATGTCCATATTTTTTGCATCTAAAACACTAAACATTAGATTTGTTACTTACTCTACTGTAACCTTCTTGATGTTTTTGAAAATTGCTATCACTTGATTTTTCTTTGTTGGCAAAATTAAAATATCTACCTCTTCCACATTCTCGTCCCCATCTTCGTCCTCATCAACCACAACCTCAACTGCTTTAATGGCTTTCGTGATTTTGGCGATTCACCATGCTTTGCAAAGCTTGCTCAGGACTTGAGCTTATGATTTTCTGATTCATCTGTTACTCGTGTGAACATAATGAACCTATCAATCTTTCCATTGACATGATTGATGTATCTTGTGATTCTTTGATTGCTGCAATAATGTTCAAACTTTGTAGTAAAAAATCATAGGATCTTTTCTACAACTTTGCTGTCTGAAATTTCTTCACCGTTGACTCTTAATTGGTTGACTACGAACTGAATTCGATCAAAGTAAACTGAAATTAATTTTAAGTCATTCATGCATAATGATTCAAAATCGCCTTATAGCGTTTGTAGTCACATTTGTCTGATACGATCATCACCTTTGTAAAATTTTTGCAAAATATCCTATGCTTCCTTTGCTATATTTGCACATAATATTTTTCCAAATATTAGGTCTTCAATGGCTTGAAGATTAGCATATAATGCTTTTTTATCCTTCTTTCGAGTATCCACCAGTGCATCTTTTTTATCTTTCTCCAGTGCATCAAACTTCTTTTGGTCTTGTGCTTCAGTATAGCTAGTCTCTACCAAATTCCACAAATCTTGGGATTTGAATAATTCTTTCAACTGAACACTCTAGTCTCATAGTTTTTGCCATTCAATTTAGGAAGCTACAATTAGATCGAATTTGACATCATTTCATAACCTAGCTCGGGTATTAGATGTTGGAACTAAAGAGCAAAAGAATAAAATAAAAGAAGAATATTTTTGAAAAGAACATGAGAAAAGAAAAATTCTTTGATCACAATTTTAATTTATTACACAAAAAAATACTACACCTTATCCAACTCACAAACTTTCTAGTTTCACTTCCTCATTTTTTGATTGGTTTACAAAAAAACTAAAACCATCTATATTTATAAACAAAACTAGACTAATAAGATAAGAGTAAAATCTTCAACTTCATTTCAACAAATCAATATTATCTTCACTAATCTTTATCTGTTGCATTCCAAAATAAAGGCTTAAAGTTTGTTCCAACATATTAATCATATATTCACTAACCTTTATTTACTACATTTCAAAAATAAAGACTTAAAACTTATCTCGAACTTCAACCTTATCTTGTTACAGTTGAGGCTTCAGTTTCCATAATTTAAGGATTCAGTCTTTATCATTTTTTTTTCAAAATCTAATTTAGGTTATTTTTAACATATTACTTATTGCTATTAACTACCATCGACCACTATCAACTACTATTGATCACTGTCTATCACTATCTATTTTTATTGATCACCGGTTATCGGCTACTATCACTTACCACCCTTAATCACCGGCCACCACTACCTATCACTGTTAACTATCACCTATCATCATTAACCATCATTTACCATTATTTAATGTCATTAACTACTATCTATTATTACTGATCATCATCAAAATAAATAGTAAGAAAAAAATCATAAATAATATGATTTCATTCCCTTATTAAACAAATAAAAAAAACTATTATTTTATCTTTAATCCTCCTTACTTGATTTTATTTTCATTTCATTTTCATAGGTTAAATCAAACATCTTGTAAGCAAGTAAAATTAATTAATTTAAACTACATCAATTGTATAGTGTGTGGGAACATCGTAATGGCATTTTTCTGAAGTCAATTTTGAGTTGCTAGAATCAATCAGTAGCCTCGCTGTCATAAAAGCGTGGCTCTTTCCCTCTCAATCAAAAGATATTTTTTTTAGTCATAGAAACGTCGCTATTTTTGTCTCATTTGAAAGATATTTTTTTCAGCCAAAACAATATTACCTAAAATTACGCTCAATCACTTGGAGAACTTTTCTGATAATATTCAATATAACCAAAATAACAGTTCCTAGAAAACTAGAAGCTTGATCACTTAATTTTTCTCAACGGTCAACAATAATAAATTATTTTCTAAATTAGAAAAAATTGTTGTCTGTTTCCAGTAGTGTTAAAATAGGCATTTTATTATTTTTGCAATTATGATCGGATCAAAATTATTAAAATTAATAATTAATTATTTCTAAATGTATATATGAAACATAACAATGAAAATTAAACTACGTACAAAATGAATATTGAACTTTGCGGAAATTTTCCATGTTTCACATGCCATGTGTATTTAAATAACCCCTCTGGATAGTTGCTTCTTTTGACATGTCACCATTCATTATGATATGACTGACATGAGGTCGGTACTCCTTCTGTCAAATAGAGTACACTTTAATAAAAAATATTTGACGTCATTAATTTACAAGGGTCATCTTTAAGTGGGTACGCAAAACAAATTATTGCCATCTATTTTTGTAACTTTTGCAAAAAAAATTTCATTCTTTTTGCTTCACTAAAAATTAAAGTATTTACGTAAAAATAAAAAAAAATTATTGTAATTTTGATTAATAAAATTACAATTTTTTATATATTTGATACATGTAAGTTATATATAAAATAATAATTTTAAAAAATAAAACTGAAAACAAAATTATAATTTTTATATTAAACTTTTGTGGAAACTTTTAAGATTTTCCAGTCCTGAAGTATCATCCAATTCATAAACCTATTGTAAGTAGATCTAATAGAGGCTTGAGTCATAAGTTAATCTTTTGAAGCACAGATTTACAGACTATTGATAGCTATTCTCTCTCTCTCTCTCTCTCTCTCTCTCTCTCTCTCTATATATATATATATATATATATATGAAGGAACTAAAATACTATAAAGTACAAGTTTAAAAGAAAGAGAAAAAGGTTTAGAGTTTTCTCACACATTGATGATGCGCATAATAAAGAAATGCTCAACGCACATTAAAATTTCACTAAATGCTCGCATAAAATCTATCAAAACATTTGGTCATCATGGGGTTTGTAGTTTTGGATTGAAAAAAAAAAAAATCCTCTCGTGAGCATTGTGAGAAAATTTAATATGCATTAAACGTTACTCTACATCATACATAAAAATTGTGTCATTAAAATGCGAAGTATTTGTTTTTTTCCTTTGACCTGGATATATATGGCGCGGTTTATAATATCTCATTACAATTAATATAATTGTATATTCTTGATACTATTATGATTATATCTATGATTAAAGTATAGTGGTTTAAAAAATGCAACAAGCATACAGTCTCTCTTTTTCCATTACACAAGATTAACAGCTAAGAATGGAAAGAAAAAACAATTTCCTTGTACCTATGGTAGCTAAAGTCAACTTAGCCATGTGAGAAAGTTGTTGAAAATGGGAAGCTAGAACCAAATGATAAGTGCTATAGTTTTTGAATAGTGTGGAAATGTCTTGAATAAAGACTTAAAATTGCATTGGAACTTTGTCAGGATGGAGAAGGATTGAAAAGGAGTTGGTAGTGGGCATTCCAGGTAGTATAGAAATGTCTTTTAACACTATTACTTGACAATATATGTACTTGCAACTGTTGTAGAAGAAACTAAAAATGGAGTTGTGAAGCTGCAGAGCCACTTGATTTGAAGTGCTAACATTGGAAAAAGCAAATATTCGTGCATTAGAGGTGTGTGATGTATGGTTGGTTGTTGTATGATTTTACTTGAGAGTAGAGTCTTACATAAACCTCTACAGCCTCTTCAAAGAAATGTATGGATTAGGATCTTCTCCATGAAAAATTATCTTATTTTTATAGTATCATATGGTATATAAAATAAGGATTAAAGGGAATGTTAGCTTATCATGAAATCGGGGTAGAGAGTGCTCCCATAGAATACAGGTTTTAATCCAAAACACCACATTTGATGGGTGCAAAGATTTTGGTCTCACAAAGAGTTGGGATCCAAACTAAAGAGTTTTAAAGAAAGGGCATAGAATGAACGGATGTTGATATGTTTCATTGTATAGACCACAGAATGAGTAGGGGGGACACTGATGTATCTATGATTCAGGAAATCTACAATGGGCAAGATGTGGTTGCATAGTTTCCAAAAAAAAAAAATTTAACTTTAGGGGGAAGTTGCAATTTCCATAACTTATCCCAAGGGAAATCGATAGCTCTTGGAGCTTGATTTTGAGTTATAATTTGGTAGTTTTTTGCAGATTGTATAGGAACTAGTAGCTAAAATTCAAGCTAGCCAAGTAGGGGTCTTTGTAATAGAGAGAGAAATTTGAGTAATGTGGTCAACTAAGTGTAAGGGATATAGATTGCTTGAAGTTTGTGAGTGTCCCGCTGCTTGGATGATATATCAAGAAAGTCATTGACAACTTGTAATCCCAAGAGTAAAGGTCCAACTGCATGTTTCCAATATAAACCTTTGATGTTGATAAATTGACCATTTCCCACTTGCCATTAAAGGTGGTCTTGGATCAAGCCAGAGACAACAATGAGTTTCCTCCATCTCTACAAGGGATTTAATCCGGTTTAAAAGATGCCTTTAATACTGCCTTTTCCATATTTACCAGTGAAAGTTTGAGCTAGTAGAGAAATTGGTTGAAAAATGATCCTATAGATCTACTTGTAGGTAAAGGTTTGATTAAACTCCTCCATTTTTCTGAAATGTATACCACTCATATCCAATAAGTAATGAGTGCATTCCAAGAAATTAGGTGGACAATGCTTCTATTGAGAAGACCTTTTCACCAAAAATCTCTAATGATCTATTCAATCTTTTGCTAATGGTGCTTAGAAAAGATTGCAGTTGACATCTGGCAAATAGGGATAAAGTTGATAAAACTTTTGCATAAGACTATCCTTACAACCTATGATAAGGTCTTTGCCTTCTAACCTTGTAGATAAGTAAATGTCAATGTTTATTGAGACATTATATCAATATCCTAATAATTTATTGTCCTAATAGGTCACTGGAGTAAAACCACAAAATTCATTGGGATTGACAATTAATTATCATTGTAAATCTTGGTAAAATTTAATAAAAATCATAAAATTATTAGCTATCTTCTAAGGACTTGTAGAAGCCAATCTACTTAAGCCCTTCTATGACAAGTACAATATGTAAGATTACATTCATGATTATTTTTCACATTAATCTATAATCTTTCATAATTCCATTGTGATTGCAACGAGATGGTAACTGCATTTTAAAATGCTAATGATTCCTATTGGGTCAAAAATGTGCACCTTCGAATTGCTGAGAAATATGATCAAAGTCAATTCTTTTAGTCTCAAAGTTTTACATGATTAGTTTCAATGATGACGAATAGCAAATGATGAATAAATATTCTCAAATAATAATGCATGTCCTTGTTCTATATCATATTCAATGTGCTTAATTCTATATCATTTATAAGTGTGAATAGAAAATATATGATAAGTTTGTAATACATGCTCTTATGCTAACTTGTTTTAATTATATATTTAAATCATGCATTTTGATTGATTACATTAGATTACTTTTATGGATTGCAAATGCTTTGTTTATCTTATAGGATTGTTCAAAGGAAAGAGAGTTAGCATTGAAGTTAAGCATTAGTTATTCTTGTCATGAAACTCTTGTTTAGACCTTATTTTAAATAAAATATAAAGGTATTGCATCATTTGAATCTAGTTCCTTTGTTTTGAAATTATCTTTGGAAGTTTGCCTTAAGAATTTGCTTAAAAAAAGCTTTTAAAGTATTTTTAACAAAAACATTTCAAAATACTCTTACAGATTTATCAAATTATTTGAACATGGAAATACATTTTTATATTTGAAATATTGCATCAAAGACATTCCAACTTGCTATTTAAAAGTTTTATCATATTTATTTAATTTAGAATTATTTTTTTGGATTGATTTATGAAGTTTAAAATTGGTTAAATTAATTTGAAATGGATTGGCAAAATTATTTTTCATTCTCCAAACCATGTGATTCAACTTGACCATTTTTTTAACTATTTTCACAATCATACTCACGAGGATAGGGTAGGCATTCCTGCCTTGCGATTTGGATTGTAGTTTGCGTTAGTCGTATATAGGTGTCCTAGAGTCAATTTGATTAGGTTCTGTTGCATCTATGACTAAGTGGTCTATGGATTTGGATACTAAAGGTTGAATATTCATCTTATATTGCATATTATGTTCATATTTATG
>JANHAO010030216.1:0-10295 GCA_026873985.1 Saraca asoca | reverse complement strand
ATCATTAACAATCACACTCACAATCCCATAACCCTTTATAGGATTGATTGAATGAATTAACTTCTCACCATGGACTTCATCTTAAGTATGCAATACACGATAAATGCAATATAAGATGAATAATTAACCTTTTATATCCAAATCCACAGAATGTATAGTCGTGGATGCAATAGAACTCAATCAAATTGGTCTAGGGCACCCAACTATGCTAACACCTCCATCAAAGTCAAGTGTTCAACATTCGATTCAAGATCAAGCCTCTTCAGTGCCCTCCATCAAAATCAAATACTCATCATTTGATTTGAGAACAAGCTTCCTCAAAACTCTCCATCAAAGTAAAGTGTTCATCATTTAATTCAAGGTCAAGCTTCCTCAAAATCCTCCATCAAAGTTAAGTATCCTTCATTCGATTTAAGATCAAGCTTCCTTGAAGCCCTCCATCAAAATCAAGCATCTATCATTCGATCCAAAAACGAGCTTCCTTGAAACCCTCCATCAAAGTCAAGTATTCAGCATTTAATTTAAGATCAAGCTTCTTTGAAGTCCTCTATTGAAGTCAAGCGAAGAGAAGAATCAAAGGACTTTTATTCTTTTTCAAGAATTCATATTAGAAATTGTACGCACATCATCAAACCAATAAAATTTATTTGTTCAACATTTTTCTTGTCCTATAGTTTCCTTAAGAAAGAAATTTGTGTTTACAAATTTTGGGATGACCAGTGGAACTGTCTCTCCCTCTCATCTCATTTCTTCAAAATCAAGTTCGACCAGTGACTTTAAAGATACGAATATTTAACAACTTGTTGCTCAATGACTTTGGAATAGATCCTCAAGTTAACCCAAGCTATTCTATAGGTTCTAACACTCAAAATCAAGGTTTTGTGACTCCAAGCAAAACAATAGCTCATCCAAATTTCTATGTTCAAATGAATGCAATTCCAAATCCTACTCCAATTTTCAAAAATTCATCATCACAAAAATTATTTTCACCCACAACTAATTTGGGGGCAAATTCAAACAAGAAGAACAAGGTTAGAATTGTTCTAGCTTAACTAACTTCATCCAATAGTTTTGAATCAACCATTAACATTGCATTAATTGAAGGCACTAACAAGTTTCCTAAGATATCAACACCAAAATTGAAAAGCCATCTCTCAAATAATGAACATGTTGAGTCTTCTGGCTACACAAGTTCAAGTGAAATGTCTATTATGATGACAAACACTACCTCTTTTGAAGATCAAGTCTCTATCATTGTGAAAACGCTTGAGGATTTGATGAACACCATCCAAGAAAAGAAGTCTTTCAAAGATGAACAAATGAACACCATCTTGAATAAAATTGAAGGTCTTTCAAATTATTGTGATAATCTTGTTGATTCATCTAATGATGACTTGCATCATAAAAAGGGAGATAGATCTAGAAGAGAACAAGCATCCAAAAATGTGCAAACCCCTATTAATGATACCATTTCACCTATCCAACTAAAGGAATTCATCAAGGAAGCCATAAAAAAATCAAATGAAAGGTAGCCCTCAATGTTCCTTTTCTTATATGAAGCTATACAGTCAAAGGATTCAACTCCTAAGGATGCCTTAAAATTGTTAACTACCTGAGTTTCAACAATTTGATGGCAAAGGAAATCTAAGGCAACATGTCTTCCATTTTCTTGTAACGTGTAACAATGCTAGAACATGTGGAGATTTCATGGTAAAGCAATTTGTGAGCTCTTTCAAAGGAAATGTTTTTTTATTAGTACACTAACTTGGCACTTAGATCAATTGATAGTTAGGAGCTACTAGAGTGCAAGCTCCTCAATTGATTATATAGCACTAGTTAAACTGTTAGCATGTTTGAGCTTACAAGGACTCATCAATCAAAGGATGAGCCAGTCATTGACTATATTTAATGATGGAGGAATTTAAGGCTTAATTGTAAGGATCAACTCTAAGAATCTTCTGCTACTAAAATGTGCATACAGGGAATGGATTCGAGTTTGAGCTACATCCTTTAAGCTATCAAGCCTTGAGCATCCAAAGAGTTGGCTATGAAAGCATATGACTTGGAACTTTAACATTATAGCTAATGCTAATCAAAGGTTATCAATCATAGACAAAGTGAATGAATGATAAGGATTTCATGAGACTAATAAGGCCTTATCATTGAAGTATAAACCTAGCAATTGATAGTTATGTCTACTACACTAATCGAAGTAACTAGC
This sequence comes from Saraca asoca, assembly GCA_026873985.1. Lineage (NCBI taxonomy): Eukaryota > Viridiplantae > Streptophyta > Magnoliopsida > Fabales > Fabaceae > Saraca > Saraca asoca. Next base: position 8,074 of record JANHAO010030216.1, on the reverse strand, counting down.
AAATCGACTAAGAAAAAGAAAAATGACAAAGACATAAGAAATTTTAACAAAGAAAAAAGAAAGGTCATGTTATAGGAAAGAGTAAACAAAGAATATCTTCCCTAATTCTAATGTCTCCTCGATATTGGAATCTCTACTTGAAGTCAACTTAATTGAGTTGCCATATATGAAACAACCTAATGGGCCAAGGAAGTTGAATGATCCCAACTTTTGCAGGTACCATTTCCAAATTGACCAACTAGTTAAAAAGTGCTTTGTGTTAAAAGACAAGATTATAAGGTTGGCCCAATAAGGAAAGATCACATTGAATGATGATAATAGAACTACCAACTTGATCATGGTCCCCTCATCTTCATCAAACATTGATCCTTCTCCTCAAATGATCAAATTTAGTGTGCTTAAACCAATAATGCTAGAAAACTAAGTTTCTAATGACCTTTTATGTCACTAGGGCAAGTACAATGTGTTATAGTTGGTAGAAAATAAAAGACAATAACTAGATCTAAACATCATGTCATAAAACATCTAAATTTGTACAAAATAATGAATTAATTCAATAAATATGTACAACTGACATTTCAATATAAATCCATAAAATCGAATCCTCTATAACAAGTATAGTCCTCACATGCCCTAGCAGATAAAAGGAAAGAAAACTATTATAAAGGCCTAAAGGGAAGGCTACAGCTCTGTTTAGAGTATAAGTAGGGACATGTTTTGCTGTAACCCTACTGGGCCAACTGACCTATCATCATTGGCCCAATTACAAAACTCACACCATTAAAATCCACTAATGATCTGGATGTCAAGTTAGGCCTAATAGTCTAATTACAGATTAGTTGGCCTATCACACTTAATTATTTTGACATTTAATTAATTCAATTTAATATATAATTAAACTATGGTAGTCCAATATAAGAAACTCTAACAATCTCTCATTTAGACAACATAGTTTAATAAACTAGAAACTAGATTACAATAATTGGTCACAAATTGAATGTCATTAACAATCATGGCAACCTTTCAACCATAGGTCAAGCACAAGGATCCAATAATACAAATCATCATATCTAATAGGGATGCTAATGTGATACATATCTTGAATACTTATGTTCCAACGCCCAAAACATAATGTGAAATACGTGAGTAAACATGTACATCTGTCCAAAATGCCAAAATGAGAATAAATCTCAACACAATAATGAGATAAAGTCTAAATGTGTTCATTGATATGTTATAAAACAAATGTAAATGGTTAATATTAACATAAATATAAAATATATGGCAATATCATTAATCTTATATAAATATTGAGATAACAATGACAATAATTCATTATTTCAATAAGAAATATGAAACACCCACTAACCCTAAACACCAAAAAGCTTAGCAAAACTCATTCTAGTCACTTATCCGAGAATAATTTTACACCTAAATCTTTGGTTAGTGGATCTGCAAGCATACGATCTATGGCAACATGTATAATGTTTGTGTTATTCTCTCTAACAAATTAATACTTAATATCAAAATACTTGTACAGGTAGTACTATCATTATTTTGATAAATGTTCATTGTGGTAGCATTGTCACAATATATAGTTAAGGTTCTAGATATGATCTCTACAACTTTGAATCCAGAAATCATATTCCTTAACCAAATAGCCTTATAAGTGGCTTTATAATGTGTGACACACTCTGCCTCTATATTAGAGGTTGTTGTAATTGATTGCTTGATAGTTTCCATGGTACAGATCCTCTTATCATCATAAAGCTGTTTCCAAATATCAACTTCCGATCATATAAATAATTCATAAAATCAGAGTCAAAATAAGCTACAACAATCAAATCACCACAATTGTAACATAAAGATTCTATGTACTTGATAAGTTCTCTATAACTTTCTTCACAATAGTTTAATATTTCTGACTAAGATCACTCAAGTATCTCCCAAGTACATCAAACCAATAGCGATATTAAGATGTATACATATTTGAGCATACAACAAGCTACCAACAACAGAAGCTTATATGGCCTACTTTAATCTTTATATTATTTTGAAGACACTAAGCTTTAGAAAAAATCTCGCCCCTTTAGAAGGGTGCAATACTTGGAGAGTACATAAAACATATTAAACCACCTGAGCACCATTTTAATATACAATCTTTAAGACAAGTTAATAAGACCCCAAGGTCTGTCATGATAGGTCCATATGCCCTGCATAAAAAAATCACTAAGATCCTTTGCATGTAAACAATATATGTTTTATTTCAATAATAAGGCTCATAACATTATTTTCTAGGAAAATATCATCAACATAAAACTAGAACATAAATATGCTAATACCAAACTTAAAACAAATACATAGATCCATATCATTCTCTTTGAACCCAAGAAAAGCAATAATCTCAACAACCTCAAGATATCATTGTCTAGACATTTTATTTAAATCATATTTATAAATCTTTTCAATTTATGCATTAAGTGTTCTTTCCTTTTCTCTTGAAAATCATTTGGTTGATTCACACAAATAGTTTCTAGCTAATCATGATTGAAAAAAGTTATCATGTATCTAGTGAAGCTCTAAGTCAAAAATGAGCTGCCAACGCCATAACAACTCTAAACGAGTCTTAAATTAAAATAAATAAGAAAATTTTCTATAATCAACTCCTTCTTCTAAATATGGCTTTTTGCCACCATTATGGCTTTATACGTTTCAATCACCCCTTGAGTATCATTTTTGGTCTTAAAGACCCTTTTGCATCCAATAGGCTTGTAACCAATAAGTGACTCTGTATGGTCTTACACGTCATTATCGATCATTAAAGTAATCCATCATTTATAGCTTTCATTCTAAAGAATTAAGACTTGAATGCCTTCTTGAAAACTACTGACATCATTACCATTATTGACATAAAATTCATGCTTCTATAGGTATACAACATAGTCATTAATAATTTCTGATCTGTGAGCCATCTAGAATTTCCTCAAGGATACTTTATTTATAGGACTTAGTTCTTTTCTAATACTAGTGGAGCACTAAGCTCTTTCAATTTCCACCATTTGTTTTATCATATGTTACACTAGATCATCTTCTAGATTTTTAGGAATAATTCGGTTTATTTTCAACCAATGACAATGCTAGTGGAATAAAAAATTTGTATCTCTCTAAAAGAAATTTTACATGGGTTTTTACTACAACTATCTAACCAATAAACCAAAAACGAGGTGCTTCAATAATCCTGGTGGTATGGATCAAGTGATAAAATCTACTGCCTTTTGTAACCATTACAACATCCAGTAAAGTGACTGTTAAAAGTCTTCAGATCAAGTGCAACCCTAAACATGGGAATGCCTAAGATTAGGCTTTTCTTATACAATAAATCATGAGGGATTTTAGGTATAGACTTACTAATTACTTAATTGAGAATATACACCATAGTCTTTAAAGCATCGCTGTATTAAAATCTAGTTAAATCGAATGTGCTAACATGCATGTGATCATGTCCATAAGCATGTAATTCCACCTTCTTGCAATCTAATTCTATTTGGAAGTTCTTAGCATAAAATTGTTAGCCTCAAAATTCACATTCTTAGACATATCGTATAAAAGAATCAAAATTTCCATCCATTTATCATACTTCTATAGCACTTACCACCTTTATCAAAACTGACACACTTGATTTTTTTTATTATTTTTTAGTTTAATCTCAACTTTAAATTCCCTGAAAGAATTTAATGATTCCAACTTTTTAATGGATATTTCCAAACAATAACTACTCATACATATTTATCTCTCACTTGTCCACCATTTCCAATCTAACTATTGGTTTTCTATCACTTGACTTCCTCTTATTTCTTATTTTTATAATAAATTTGTAATGCAAAATGACTGTACTCTATCTAATTACCAAGTGTTTGACAAAATATCTCACTAAAGCCAGTAGAAACATCTTGATTTATTATGATGCACACTAAAATCAGCTTTCTTGTTTCTCATAATTAAGTTCCTTTAGGTGTGATTTATTTCTATGCTCAACACTTAATCCGTGTGAAACAAAGTGAGCATAAAGGCCTTTCAATTTTTCATGTCATCTTCTTCCACTTGACTAACTATAAAAGTCATTTCACTAAAAATCTACTCACTTTCTTAGGTGAGATATGATGTCTTAAAAATATCAATTTAAACCAAAAAAGACTATGAAAATATGTTAAATCAAATGAATATTTTCCATGTCCACTTTCATGCCTTTTAGGCAATTGTAATAGTATATCAATTCCATGATATGCTCAATAATTCCACTAACATTATCCTAAACAATTTTATACAATAACGAGAGATAATATTCTTTTTAACCTTATCAAATTTTGCAAACCCATGAGCTATATAGTCCATAAAACCATTTAAAAAGTTAGTAATGTCTTTTATAATGGTCTTATCCTTAGTATGCATCATAACCATCAAGCACACTATAGTATAGTGTGTGCACTTTCCACGAAGAGCCATTGTATAGTGGTAGAGTTATTGTCTATCTTCAATTCTCCCTCTCTTCATGCCAAATACAAAATTTGATTATTGCCATATATGATATCAATAATACAGCCCAGATATCTACTACTTAACCTAATCCTTATAATTAGTCTCATTTATCATTTTCCCAGTAATTAATTGCATAGGTAACAAATGACTAAAAAAATAACAATTTATGAAATTCATCATAAGTTTCCAAAATTGCATGTTCAATATAGTCATGTTATAATATTTCTTTAATAATTATGCAATTTCAAAGAGTATTACATTATGAAACTCAACACTGATAGGGCATTTAAGGCTCATAATATAACACAAAGATTAAATGTTATATTTTTAAAACCTAACATCAACAGGGTATTTAAAATTTTTAAGAGCATTACAAATAATTTTAACACTCATATTATTACCAACAAATTATGTTAATAATATTATATTACTAACATAATACCCTGCTTGATATAATTTCAAAATTTTATTTCAACCAAATTTAATACAATAGATCTCACAATAGGTGACTATACAATTACACAAATTTTTTTGGTAAAACATAAGTAACATAATTCCAGCATAATTCTACTTTCACGCATATAAATATGCACAATTCAAATAATAATCAAACACCATCAAAAAATTCTAGAAAATTATAATCAATAATCCAATATATAGGAAATATATAGTAAAATTTTTAGGCCCAAATAACATCAAAAATTACTCAAGTAAATTGCACAAAAAACAAATAAAATATCTTTATTGGTAAAAAAATCTAAAAAAAATAAAAAAAAATAGAGCTCAAAGACTGGAGCTCAATGGTGTAACTTACACCACCATTCTCCATCATTATGGTAGCGTGTGTCTCTCACACACCACTGGTGCACGTAGGCCATTGTGTCACAAGTTGAACTTTATCTTCTTCATCCGGCTCTGCATTTTTTTTTTGTCTCCAAACCCAAGTTTTCAACCCAATTTAATTCGATTAATTTTGGCCACTTAATTATTATATGGGTTTTCATCCTAAAACAATTCTAATACTAACCCACTAATCAATTTGATTAAAATTAGACAAAATTCCTTCAATTTGGGCTGGAAAATTTAAAACTGAATCGGTTTTCTTCATCCAAAATTTCATCCCAAAAATTTGATGTACGCCAATTATCAAATTAAAATATGGGTTTTCAAGATAACATTCATCTAAAGCAATCCTATGAATCAATTGAAGGAAAACAACATGAATTATTCCAAATTTAGTCAAAAAATAACAAAATCAACCGAACTAACTTTGCAACTCCAAAAACACAATCCTACACACAATTCTTAATTTACATGTCCATTCACTTATACAAAAGAAAACTAAATCATGTAATATCTCATGATTTTTAAGTCATATGTGTGATTACCATAAACAATATATAACCATACCACATGTTTTAATAAGTAGAAATTTAGATTTCAGATAACGTGGTTGGCCTATAAAGACTGCCAACATATCATAAACAATGCTTGGGGCAAGTGTTTTAGGATCAATGGTTTTTCAATTAGTTAAAATTAAAACAAATAACAAATCTCAATAATTAGAATCAAAGTACTTTTGGCATACTTCAACATCCCATCCATACATACTAGCAAATATTAATCTATTTTCATATAAAGTAACATGTGGGTTCAAATTTATTAAAAGAATTTTTTGGAAAACTATGCTTTGTCCAATTCATGATTTCATCTCAAATTCACAAAATTCATAATTAATTCATGCAACTTAATAATACAAAAATGGAAAAAAAATCTTCATATAAAAAATCTATAACTTTTCATATCAATAATTAAGGATAATCAATAATTTAATCACATAAAATTCTAAAACAAAATTTATACAAGTTTGAGCCTTGCAATATGAAAGAAAAATTGGCTCTTATACCAATTTTTATAGTTGGTAGAAAACATAAGTCAACAACCAGATCTATACATCATGTCCCATAGCATTTAAATTTAAATAAAATAATAAATATGTAGACCTGTTCAATATAAATCCATAAAATTGAATCTTTCATAGGAGATGCACTTCTCACATAACCTAGTAGAGAAAGGGAGAAAGAATTATTTTGAAGCCTCAATTGGGTGACTACAACTTTGTCTAGAATGTGAGTAGGGACATGTCTTACTATAACCTTACTAAGCTAACTAACCCATCATCATTAGCCCAGTTACAAGGCTCATACCACTAAAATCCACTATTAGTCTAGATATTATGTTAGGCCTAACAGTCAAATTACATATTAGCTAGCCCATCATACTTAACTTTTATGACTTTCAATCAATCCATGAAGGCAGTAACTAACCTGGAGTTAAGATTTATGTGGTCTTTTGTTAATGTAGTGAATAAACACCTATAAGGCCCATGATACCTCATGATCTAAAACATCTAGCTTCATTTCTACATTATGGCCCTAACCTTCCAACAACAACCATCGTCTTTGTTGAGACACTTAATGATAAGTTTGTTATGGTCAAATTTTTTTACTCTGAAAGTTTGGTGGTGGTAAACAGAGTGTTGTTTAAGGGTTTCCTTCATGTCATCATTCTTTTAGAACAGAAGTCCAACAAATAGTTCTTGGGACTTATTCCATGACCCTAGTAAGATGAGTCATCAAATCTTAGGTGCCCTCATTTCACCCTAATTTATCTTTGAGAAGTGGACATTGTCCGATGGGACAAAGTTAACAAATAGGGAGTAAAACGATGGAAGGTGGGTAATGTTATCAACAGAGGACCTACACTAGAAGGCCCTTATGACTACACTGCTATTGTGAAGGTTATCATCAATGTCATCACCATCATGTAACTCAACATATTTATATGTAGAAATGTCATCCAAATTATCCCTTGCATATAGCAACTTGGGCAATTCTGGCCTGTAACAATCATCACCAGCAAGTATAGCTGACAATTGTTAATGACAAAAGGCTAGACAGTTGTCCAATTTAGAACTCTAATGTAGTAGGCAAACAAACCAAAGCAATCACGTGCTCATTAGTAGGGGCAACCTAGTCCATGTGAAAGTTGCGAACACCGCAATGAGACCTAGAAATGTGCATATCAATCAAGAATTCTGGCATGAAGCAAACCATAAGATTGTGGTGTTGTGGCTGTTGCATTAGCACAGCAAGGTGTCATAGGCCGTAGCTCTCTAGTTAAAAACTTGCAGCGCATGATGCTAACTCTTTGCCAACATCCCAACCTTCCTATAAATTCAAGCCACACTTGGATAGATATTTAAGCATTGAGGATTTTGTCACCCATACAACCAAAATCCCATGCGCAACATGTATGCAAGCCAACATGAGTATGTAGTCGAAGCATTAGTGCATATCAAGTCTCAAAGAACGTGCCACATAAAAAGCCTTTTATGCATATCGAGAAGGGAATTTTTTAAAAATAAGGAAAGTGAAAGAGTGAGAGAGAGAGAGAGAGAGAGAGAGAGAGAGAGAGAGAGAGAGAGAGAGAGAGAGAGAGAGAGACAGCGCTTTTTTTAATATATGTGTCCCCACAC
>JANHAO010030215.1:0-10207 GCA_026873985.1 Saraca asoca | reverse complement strand
TTTTCAGTTGTTTTTCAACATTCAAAACTAATAAGTAGTGATGTAAAACTTGTTTAGGGTTAACAATCTCCCTTAAGGCTAACATCTATAAATAGCAACTCTTACATTAATAGAATCTCTGCCATGGACATATGGTCTGGTGCCACCCGGATTTAGCCGAACCATGTTAAACTCACCGTCTCTTCACCCCCTCTTCCTCTCGGCCTATCTTCTTTTGCACTTTAGAAGCAGCATTGGATTCCCGAACTTATCTCTATTGACTAAAGTTTGGGTAATCTGTTCAAATCGAATTTCATAATCAATATTTTGGCATCGTCTGTGGGGATCATCTACTCTCTGAAGTCTCCTTTATAGCGCAACAATGGCCAGAGGAAGAATGACTCAGAGTTCTACCATTCTAGCTCCTTAGTAGCATGTTGCTGCGCTGAAAGCTTAAGAAGCACAGACTCCTGATCAGTCCCAATCGGCACTTGAAAACACAGTCAGAAAGTTAGCTAAAACTATCAAGGTGCTCGCTCAGGCACAAGCATATAATGCACAAAGACAAGAGGAAGTCATGGCACAACTCCAGCAGTTTCATGAGGAAGCACAGAGAGAAGTTCATAATGATTGCAACAACCAGTGACTGGGGGGCTTGCAGCGAGCAGAAAGCTCTGCCCCTCAACATGAAGGACAACGACCAACAATGGAAGAGGTCCTCCGCAGGCTCGAATAGCTAGAAGAGCATTCATAGCCTTAGAGCCATCAGCCTCGTAATGAAGAGACCTCGTCATTTTCTGTGGAGATCGAGAAGCAACCTATCCTATAGAAACTCAAAGTGCCTGCTATCCCGCTGTATGACAGGAACAGCGACCCGAGCAATCATCTGGACATGCTCAACACTCAAATGGACCCCTAGACAATCGATCCCCTGGTGAAGTGCTGTGTCTTCCTCGCCACATTAGGGGCAACGCCTCGAGCATGGTTCAGGCGCCTCCTGGCTTACAGCATCGGCAGTTGGGAAGAATGCCAAAGGAAATTTGTTGATCAATAATGGGCACTGAAGAAGCAACTTGCACCTCCTTGCCTCCTCACAATGATTTTTCAATGCAAGGAAGAGTCGCTTAAAGACTACATGGCCCGATTCAGGCACGAGGCTAACTCTATGGAGAATGCCTCGGAGGAAAGAATTCTAACGGCTATCTTAGCGGGACTTCATAAAGATGGCAAATTATACAGGAGCCTCTACAAGTCCCCCACTCGAGACCTCGCTGAATTCTATGATCAGGTATCTAAGCAAATAAGATGGGAAGAAACTTTCAGAACGGAGGAATCTAAGTATAAAGGGGGCCATAGTGGTCCCATCACAAGTAAAAAGAGGGGTAGCAAGAGTCACGACAACCCCACTCCTCATCTCGTGAAAAAGGTAAAACCTCAACAACCCAAAGGCCACTTCGAGAGCTATAGCATCCTGTCAGACACACAGGATAAAATCTTTACTGCAAAAAGGTATAATGAGGACTTTGGAAGGCCCAGGCCGATAAGGGTACCCGCCAAGTCCAGAGACCAGAGCAGATTTTGTGCTTATCACAACGAGGCTAGACACACCACCTCAGAGTGCCATGCACTAAAAAATGCCATTGAAGGCCTTATCAGAAGGGTTTGACTACAGGATTATGTGGTAGGACCATCAGGGCAGCATGTTCAACAGGCTCAGCGAGTTATCACCCAAGAGCCCGAGCCCTCCATCAAAACCATATTTTGATCCTGTAACACTCGTTTATTATCGATTGTACCAACTACGATATTTGAATCAATACAAGTTGTCGATTGGCCAAGTATTATCCAGACAAAAAGTTTTCACTCCATCTTTGCAAAATCGCTACAGCAAACGGTTCTCACCTCACTACAGTGTTACTTTGCAAAATCGCTACAGTGAACGGTTTTCACCTCGCTACAACATTATTTTGCAAAATCGCTACAGCGAATGGTTCTCACCTCGCTACAACATTACTTTGTAAAATTGCTACAGCGAATGGTTCTCACCTCGCTATAGCATTACTTTGCAAAATCATTACAGCGAACGGTTCTCACCTCACTACAGCGTTACTTTGCAAAATCGCTACAGAGAACGATTCTTACCTCGCTACAGAATTACTTTGCAAAATTGTTACAGCGAATAGTTCTCACCTCGCTACAGCATAACTTTGCGATGTCGCTACAGCGAACGGTTCTCACCTCGCTACAACACTATTTCATAATCTTTTTTTGGCAAATGATTTTCACTTTGCTATGATGAAACCAAAATGAAAACTTAAACAAAACAAGTTGTCACAACTTCCACACATTTTCCTACAGCTCTCATACGGATGACTTCCTACAGCTCTCATGTGGACGTATCTCTCATGTCTTAAACGAGACTTCTCAGGCGCCGCTTACATGTGACCCCACTTTCTCGCTTACAACAAATCGAGCAGTTAGAAAAATAAAGCATAACTGATTGGCAGAAAGGAGCATTTCATTAATCATAAGAAGTTTACATATAATGATGCGAGGAGCATCTGTTACAGCATTTGAAAGCAGAAAAGCTCATACAATAAAAGACCTTGTCCAAGTGATGCAAAATCACATCAAAAAAAGAAGTAAAGAAACGAGGGTAAGAAGCTCGGTGACCCGGCATAACCATTTCGACAAGAACAAAAGATCGATCACTGAGCTCACGCCTACATGAAGGATATTAGCTCCCAGTTCCTCTTACTTATTCCCCTCTGGTGTGTCCCCCTGAGCCAGGCCAAGAGCAAATCCAAAAGTCATAGTTGCCTAGCCAGGGTGCTGCACCATAAGCAACAGCCGAAGGAGGTGACCTGAAGTCAGCATAAGGTCCCCTAGGAGCCCATCTGGCAAATCTTGTGATAGAGCCATGTGCAACAGGCTCTCTATGTCTCCCCGCACTCTGCAACAGGTCATCTATGTCCTAATAAGCTTCGTCGGAAGCCAAGACACTGGAACACAAAGGGCTCTTCAGTCTCCTTCATTGAGTTTCTTTGGGACGAAAGAGAGAATGCCCCAGGCTATAAATAGACCCGCTCGACCCTTTGTAGAATCCGAAAGGTGTCTAACCTGATCTTCATCTAATGGCCTGAAACGAGCGGCAGTGCCACACCAACGACCAAAAATGGCAAATAGAAGAAAGCATGGCCTAAAATAGAACGGAAAGACATCTGACATGACACTTCGATCAAGGAAGGACACTGGCTGAAGATACGAATTAAGCCTCAAAAACATGCAACTCCTGGTCCACAAAGCAAATCGAGAGTTAGGGGGCTTATGTTATATACAAAAATGGACTCAAGGACTCACAGCCCCAGGACGCCAAAGTTACTCCACAAGCTTTGCTTTGCCCAGTAGGAAATGGTACAGTGAGGTTATCCCAGCTCCATTCTGTAAAGCAGGCTCCCGCCTAGCAAGGCAGCGACCCAGTGACCTAATAAGAAGATCGCAAGACCAGCCCATCAAGTAGTCGATTGTCCTGCTCAAGCTCACCATCCTACTACAACAGCATCGGGCTTAGCAATTCCTTAGACGACCCCGAGCCAAAAACTCTCGCTCTAAACGTTCAGCCCTTCACTCGGTCCAGCAGCGATGTAACATTAGATGTCGATAGGCTCAAGCCTACCGCCAGCCTAGGGAGACCATTCTGCAGCCTACATTCTGCAATGGCCAATTTGTAGTCTTTTTCTATCTTTTCTCATTTTATAGCTTGATGTAACATAACTGTAGCTTGTAATTAATGCATATAACTCCTCCTTCCTCTATAAATAGGATTGCATTGTTAGAAAAGAAGGGAGAGGCCAACTCTGTAAATAGCAACTCTTACATTAATAGAATCTCTGCCATGGACGTAGGGTCCAGTGTTGCCCAGATTTAGCCGAACCACGTTAAACTCACCATCTCTTCACCCCTTCTTCCTCTTGGCCTATCTTCTTTTACACTTCGGAAGCAACATTGGATTCTCGAACTCATCTCCGTTGACTAAAGTTTAGGCCCTCCGTTCGAACCAAATTTCACAATTAACATATATAGTGCCCTAATGTTAGTCATATGCATGCATAAGGTGGTGACCTAGTGTCATTAAAGGGTTAGCGATCTCATGCCATAATAGTTGCAGCACTGTAATCTCGCTACTCAGTGGACTACCTAACTCCCCCAGTTTTAAGAATAACTCACTTTCAAATAAAAAAGGGGTAAGATCACTTCCATTTTAGGGGAGCAGGCAAGAGTATAGCATCCCAAAGCTTAGTAAGTCTCAGCCCCATTCATATTGAGCAAAAAATTCATTTCTTGCTTTGTGAGCTTTAAAAAGAATAATACACCACGAGATTATCAAATTTAAATCCGAGTTTGAGCTTTCCTAAAAATTTATTCAGAAATTACATAACATTAGAATTCTAAGACTAATTTGGGATGCATCATTTACATCAAAATAACATATATTGAAAAAGAAGATTCAGAGGCACTATGGCTACTATCATTATGGCTGTTGGGGATATGAAGATCATCGTCCAAGAGATTGCATCACATAGTCTTGTAGGCGACCTCTCTGGATCAAATCCTCAATTGCATCTTTCAGTGTTTAACATTCTGAGGTATTATGTCTAGCCTCTTCATGATAAACACAAAACTTGCTCATATTTCTGAATCTATTGGGAGTTATTATAGGAGTTTGCTTCCTAAAGTTCTTGCTATTCTTTTCAGTTGCAAATATGCGCTTCTGAATATCCGGTAGAGTGCTATAGCTGTCATGGTGACCTCGGCATTAAGGTCACTTGCTTTTAGACTTTTTCGCAAGCTAGATGTCAGAGCTGTCTTAGGCATTTTGATCTTTGCTCCTCTGACTGGAGCTATTTGCCTTGTCTTCGTGTCTGGACTTCTTTGGACCAAAGGTTTCTTCCCACCTAATTTCCTTAGTGACTCACTCATAAAATTCATCCAAATCCTTTACTAAGAACTTGTATATCTTTTCATACAGTTTTCCATCCTTATAGAGTCCAGCTGAGATCATTGTAAGGATACTTTCATCTAAAGGACTTTCTACATTATTGACTTTGCATCTGAATCTGGCGATGTAATCTTTTAACGACTCATCTCTCCATTGGAATACTGTCATGAGATGACAAGTCGGTGTAAGCTGCCTTCTCAATGCCTTGTACTGATTAAGAAATCTCACTTGGCATTCTTCTCAACTGTAAATGCTATAAGTTAGAAGATTCTTGAGCCATGCCCGTGGTATTCTCCCAAGGGTTACTAAGAAGATGCAACATTTGACCAGTGAGCTAGTCATCTGAAGATCCATCTGGACATTAAACGTATCCAGATGGTCATATAAGTTATTGTTTCCATTGTATTGTGGGATGTTGGGAACCTTAAATCTATGAGGAAGAGGCTCGATTTGGATTTCCTTAGCAAATGGGGTCCTTTCCTCGTAATGGTTTTACTGGTCCTGAGCTGTAGGTCACTTTTTGAGCTATTGCACCCTCCAAAGTAGCTCTTTGATCATAGGGTCTTGAGTTTCAGGTTGATGGTTAGTGGTCTGACAACTCCTGTCACCTCCTGATTATCAAAATGGCAGTCCCACCTTTGTCTATAATGGGTCCTATTTACGTCTTCCTCTTGACGTGAGTTCTCATGTCGCTAATTGTCTCTATCATTATTGTTGTAAACTTAATGGACCTCCGACCTTAACTATGAATCATATGAATGAACAGACCCAACTTGTAGACATTTCCCCTTGAAAGGCATCTCTTACTATGCTTCTAGATGCTGAAGCTCTCCTCCGGGCACTGCAAGCTTAACTTGTTTTTGTATGCCCTGGGTCTATGCATGAGCCAACGCTCTAACTACATCAGACAACTCCTTCACTGTGTTTTCAAGCACCTCCTGATGTTGGTGCCATACTTGAACTCTATTGGTCTCAGGAGCAACAAGCTAGTGAAAGGTTAAATGTGCCATATTGGTGATAGCATCTGTTGTGGGGGTAGCAGAAGCACCCATAACAAGGAAGGCAAAGCCCTCCAATGATAACCCTTACTCTACATGATCTTTAGGTTAGCCAGCGACAGCACTAGTGCTCTTGGTGGTTCTTCCTATAACCATTATTGTTAGGCAAAAAAGCAACAAGAAGATAGATGGGCCCTCTTTCTAGTGCCAAAATATTGACGGTAAAATTTGGTAAGCCCCAAATCTCAGTCAATAGGAGTAATTCTTGTATTCTCGAGCTGCGTTTCGGTTGAGAAAAGTAGGAAAATTAGCAAAAGCAAGAAGAATAAGGAAAAACCAGATTAACACCAAAAGATTTTTAATGTAATTCAACTAAAACTAGGCAATACTAGTCCTTATGTCCAAAGTATTATTTTATTTATTTGATGAAATTTCTATAGAGTTTTGGTATATGTTCTCCCACTCCCTTTACAATGATCTCCCTTCTTCTATTTATAGAGGCTGGGAGTTTACAAATGTAATTATGTAAATAGTATTTTTGTTACATCAAATAATAAATGCATGTGCCAAGTATAACTTCTGCAAATCGGCTTCTATAAACTACTAGCTAACTTTTGGACATTGCTTTCTGCAAGTGGGCCCGTTAGTTACATTCTACAGATCGACCCCACAAGTCAAGTATGAGAGGGTGCCTACTTTAGGTTTACTCATAGCGAGCTCTTAGCTGGATGAGATACTATATCTTGCGAGCTGGGACTCTTTATCCTGGGGTCATTATTGACCTTTGGTATTGGGCTTGCATTTAGTAATCTCAAGCTCACATAGGACAAATTGTTGGCCACGCAAATTGGGGCTCATAACTAGCAAGCTGAGGTTTCTGACTTGGCCTCTTTTTGTGTTCTGAGCTCTAAGCTCACAATTAGTGATCGGGGGCTTGTGCCTTGCGACCTTAGCCTTTAGGCGAGCTGGGCTTCCTCCATCTGAATTTATCTCCTTTTAAGCCTTTGCCAGCCCATTTTACACGATACCAAAAAATACTCATAACAAGGTTTAAATAAATAAATTTGAAATTTCTTATATAATTTATGTTATAGGTGAGATCCGAAACCCCTAAATAGGCTGATAAAAGACCTGGGTAGCTATAGAGCTCTAGCTCGCTAGTTGTGGAGGTGCGAAGCCTCAGCTCGTGTGATTAGTAACCTTCCTTACGTAGGCTCATTCTAGCAAGAACAAGCTCGGTCTTAGAAGAAGGTGATAGCGACCTTCAAAAAAAGGATCTGGTTCACCCAGAATGACTTTCACCCAAAAAATCCCATGAGTAGGAGACAAGTGTATGACATACTCAAGAGACAAGGGTCTTATTCGCAAAATGCAATCTGCAGTAGCCAAAATTAAAAGATACACTTTGTCTTGTATGAACACTGCATGATGTAATATATTTACAACTTGTAAATTTACTATTGTAGCCTCCTCTCCTCTATTAATAGGAGGAAGGAGCACTCTGTAGAAAAAAAAGCTAAGGTAAAAAGACTATATTGAATCTCTGTAGAAATTCTTCCATATTAATACACTACCGTGGATACAGGGTCTGATGTTATCTGGATTTGGCCGAACCATGTTAAAAAGGCTTTGTGCTCCTTGTTATTCTCCTTCTTCTTTTGGCCATTCTATATTTGTCTACTGAGACTGGAACCAGATTACAGCTTGAGTCCCAAAAGAACCTTTTCTGTTGGCTGGATTATGATAGAACCAAAATTCATCGTCAACATTTTGGCACTATCTATGGGGACTTATCTGTAGTTTGATTAATTCTCTATGCTCAGGTTTGTCCTTTGTCCGGCCATAATGTCCAGAGGAAAAGCTATCAGGAAGCCTTAGGCTATCGATAACTGATTGTAGCTATCGAGACCGATCAAATTAGAAATTTATAAACCGAAGCTACCTAAACTATTTGCAGTATAGGTAACACCAGGCCGAGCCCTTGGATCATTTTAGGATGATGATATCAATCAAATTAAGAGCTGGAAATAAAAGGGGGTTTGACAGTAACTACTAACAGAAAACACTAACATGCAAAAATGAAAATAGAAATAGATAAACCAACCAGCTAAGGGAATTAACTTTAGATTAATGCATCATTGATCACTAAATATTCATTTAGTTGTTGATAATTATAATAAGAAGCCTTGGAATGATTAATGAATCTATCCTAACCAGTCAAGATTTAGCCAAACAGATAACACATCAAAAGCTCAATGCATTGCCTAGTTTTCCTATCCTCTTCCTATAATTGATCATTAAGCAATAACCATATAACATCTAAATTAAGTGAATTCATTCAACTCAGATAGTTAGCAAAAACAAAGAGGAAAAGAAGAGAAGTGACCAACAATTTGAATGCAAAATGAAGGAGCAAGATCTCCATATTAATCTTCAAGTGTTAACCCTTGGATGATTATAAAGTTAGCCTTCCATAGAAGGCCGAAAAATATAGAAAAAAAAGGAAGAGTAAAAGCTTGCTCTCTTCACACAAAAAACGCTCTAAGAAAAGCTAAAAAATCAACTAAAAACTGCTAAACAAGAAGAACTTTGCCCAGGGTAAAAGGAGAAGCTAGCTACATTAGTTGGTGAGTAAGCAATGATGGCCAGTGTAGCTGATTACTTTCTACCACTCTTTCAATGTGTTAGGTGCTCAATGTAGACTGCATTTTTCTAGCTTTTACTACTCTCTAGATGGTTGAGTGTTTGCTAGGTCAAAGGATGGTCAATTGGGCTCAAGATCCATGCCAATTGGGGCCTTAAATCTCCAATTCTGCAGAGGCCCATTTTGTAGCAATTTTGTGTCTCTATTAAATCTCATTTTTCACGCCCATAATGATCTATTCAGCTCTAGAAGTCTTCATAAGAAATGTGGCCTTATGTCTCAGATTCCATTTGGGCTTAGTTTCACCTCATTTGTACTTGTATAACTCCAGATATGGCTTGATAAGTGTTTAGAGGTTAGGTTGCCTGAGACAGTATTTTGGTCTTGATTTTAACTCCAATTTTAGATAGCCAATTGTGTGATTCAGCCTTGAAAGTCTTCATCAAAGTTGTAGAGCTATGTATTAGCTTTCTTGCAAGATAAGAATCACATTAATTGGACAAGTGTAGCTCAAGTTATGACTATATAACAGAAACTGCTCAAAATGGCCGAATTATGCAAAAATTCTTCTAATGAACCAATTGACACAAAATCATAAATACATGCTAGCACAGCTGAAGTAAGTCAATTTTGAAAGTTAAAATGCTAAGTGAGAGGATAATTAAATGAGTAAAATATTTTGTTATTAAATTCCCCTACGCTTAGCTTTTGCACTCCCGGGCAAAGCTCAAAACAATACACAAAACAAAACACAAGGGTGACAAGTATAGTAAGGAGATTCAAAAGACCTTGAGATTTTCCAGCAATGATGAGCATCTTATCACAAACAAGAATGTAGCAAAATTCATGGCACATAGGAACTTGAAGCCCATTCTTAAAATTCAAGACTCAAACTAATTAGTAAAGTAATTTCATCAAAAGGGTAGATCAATTTGGTAGACTTTACATGAAAGCTCTCCTCACAACTCTCATTGTGTTTAGGATAGGCAAGTGCTTCTCTTAAATTCTTTCTATGAAGATGCACTACCATATGCTTGCTTATTATCTAATCTTCACTACCAAAATAGTATGCATTGCACAAATCATAAGGACTTGACAAAGTTGTAATGTGGCCAAAGGGAAAAGAAAGGAAAGGGAGGGAATGCTATGGATATGGCAATTTAACATCAAAGAGAGGTATACCTATGTAGAATTTTCTAGTTTTCTAATGCAGATTCCACCTCTTTTTCTTTTTTTTCCTTTTTTTAAATTTTATTTCTGCAAAATTATGCAGAATTTTTTTGGAGGATTATGCATAATTTTTTGGTTTTTACATTTTCTCTTCTCTTCTTAACACACTCTTTTTTTTTCTTGACCATTATCATGAGTCATCTTTTGCCTTTTTACCTCTCTATTAGCTCATTCCCATGAGTCATACTTTGCCTTTTTATAAGACATCCCCCCCACACTTGGTTAAGAAGGAAGGTTAAGAAGAAAAGTTAAATGTGAAGGCTCAAGGGGCGTAACAATGGTAAATTCATTGTAAGGTAAGCTAAAAGGAAAAGAATGGCTCAAACAAGGAAATGCCTTAATCATCTTCATGCATGC
>JANHAO010030214.1:0-10210 GCA_026873985.1 Saraca asoca | reverse complement strand
AACAATGTAATCCTATTTATAGAGGAAGGAGGAGTTACATGCATTAATTACTAGCTACAGTGGTGTTACATCAAACTATAAATGATAAAAAAATAGCAAAAGGGGCTACAATCCGGCTACTGCAGAAAGTAGGCTGCTAAATGGTCTCCCTAGGTTTGTGGTAGACTTGAACTAGTTGGCATCTGACGCTTGGAGTTATCATCCCAAGCAAGATACTTGAGCGTCCCGAGCGGGAATCCTGGCTCGGGGGCTTCATGGGTTCTGCTGTGGCGAGTTAGGTGTTGTTGTAGCGTGGAAGGGGGCTTGGCTGGTTGATGATCCGGTCTCGTAATTTCTTCGCTGGACCGTTCCTCATGGGGGAGGCTATTTCGCGGAAGGTATCCGGATGCCCTCGCAGCATCGTTGTATTGTGACGAGCGAGGCGGGGTTAGTGTTAAGGGTACTTCGCTGTTGCCACTTTCTGATGGGCGAAGCGAAGCCTGCCGAAGGCTTCTCATCGAAGCGAGGGACTTGATTTCTGTTGCGCTCGGGGATTCATCCTTGTGAGGCCACTTTTATACGTATAACATAGACTATGCCTTCACTTAAGAATCAACCTCTCCAACATACTCAGAAATGAAAAGCCAAGTAAAAAAAATTGCAATAAATCATAAAAACCTCAAAGCCCATTATTTTGCTCAAAAGAATAAAGAAAAATGTGAATGATATATTACAAAGTTCCCTTTTGAAACTAGAAAACAAATGAAAATTCTTTATCTTAAAACTATGGAAGAAAAATGCCAACATATTTACTTCTTTAATTAGTTAGAAAAATATTGTGAAAATAGAAAAATAGACTACCCTTCCAAAAAAGACTTAGAAAAACGTCAGCCAAAACCTCAACAATAAGAAGACATGTGTCAACCTAGGCCCCATCAAGAAAATAATACTTGTAAAGCCAAAATAAAAGCTAAAGGAGTCAATAATGAACCTAAAACCAATAATTTCAATAAAAAAAATAAAAGATGACATCTCAAAAGAAAAAAGAAGAATCAAATGAACTTTACGTAAACTCAAAACTAGCTAGTTGTCTTTCTGAACCAAAAGATAAGGCAATTAGAGTACAAGTCAAAAAAGAGAATGAGAATCTCTTAAAAGACCAAAAAGACGAAAACAATACGTCAATAATTTATAATGAAGATCAAGTTTCAAATTCATGTAGAATTATTATTCCATACTAACTAAACTTTTTTATCAACATGATAAAAAAAACAAAACAACATTGGCAAACCTCTTCAAATAAAATAATATTAGGAAACCATCCTCCTTTAGAAGAAATAAAAATAGCCCATTCAGAATCATCAATAATTGCTTCTGTGTTCAAATAGGAGTACTAGAAAAAGATTGTCAAGACAATATAAGTCTTAAACAAATAAAAAATGTGCAACATCAAAATAATTATTCAAATATAATTCTTCACACAATATCTATATAATTAGGTAGTGTAAAAGATTCTATAAACAATATTATGAATCAAATATCTCTTCAAAATCCCAAAAATCTAAAAAAACAAAACAAAATTGGAATAACCTACATTTAAAACTTTTTCAATGGCTCAAGAAGAATTAAAAAATATAAAATTAAGAAAATCAAATGACAATGAAGATATATTAAAAGAAATCAATACAAAACTTCAAAAATTAACTATTAATGAAGGCCCTTCAGAAAATGTAAACACCCTTACAAAAATAGAACAATTAGAAGATCAATTTTTGAAAGATCAATATATTAATAAAATGGATGGAAATTTTGTAGGATACCTTTCAAGACAAGGATGAAATTTAAATCAAAATTATTACACCAAAAATTATTATTCATGACCTACACCTCCAGATATTCAATATGGAGAAAGAAATCAATTTTGGGAAAGCTTATATGATGGACATCAAGTTCATGAATGGAACATTGATGGGAAAAGTAAATATAAAATTATTAATACCTTAAAAAATGTTACGATGGCTACAACCGCCTATAAAATTCAAGAAAATAATAAAACTTAAACAACAAATTTAATTATAACTGGATTTTCAAGTCAGTTAAAAGGTTGGTCGGATTATTATTTCACTAACTATGATTGAAATCAAGTCTTCAATATGGTTAAACCAAAAATAGTAAATGGTCAAGTAATTATTGTCAATACATTAATAGAAGCAATAACAAAACATTTTTTAGGAAACCCTTTTCAAATTCAAGAAAGGGCTTCAGAAGCCTTGTTAAATCTCAAGTGTCCAACTTTAATAGATTTTAGATGGTATAAAGATGTATTTTTGTCAAGAATATTTACAAGATCAGATTGTAACTTGGCTTATTGGAAAAAGAAGTTTATAGCAGGTTTTTCAAACTAATTTGCTAAAAAGGTAAGGAACACTCTGTCAAGAATTTAATGGAAATGTTCCTTGGATGGAATTAACTTATGGTTAATTAATCAATACAATAAATCAAGAAGGATTAGCTTTATGTACTGATTTGAAGCTAAAGGCTAGGATTAAAAATGAAAATAAAATTAATAAAAAATAATTAGGAACCTTTTGTTAACAATATGGTTATGAACCCATACAAGAAGCTCTTTCAATAAAAAGAAAAAGGAAACTTAAAGAAAATAAAATATATTACAAAACATCAAGAAAACCTAGAAAAATAAAAGAAACAAAATCTCTTTCAAAGAATCTTCAAGAAAAGAAACCACCAGTATGTTATAAATGTGGTCAACATGGTCATTATGCTAAAAATTATAAAACGAAACAAAAAATCAATAATTTAAAGGTTAGTGATGAATTAAAATTACACTTACAAGAACTCTTAATTAATTCATCAGCTAAGTTAGAAGCAGAAGAGTTTCAAGAAGAAGAAGAAAAGGTCTATCTGAATTAAGAAGATTATGATATTGAAGAAAATGATATTTTAAAAAATAATTGTTTACAAAATTATGGAGAAATCTATCTATGTTCTCAGCATCTTCTCCTACTATCAATATTCTTTCAAAAAAATTTATTTGAAACCATTATGTCTATTCAAAATTTTCTTATAAATAGACATACAATTTTAATATTACATTATCAAGCCTTCTTTACAAAGTATTTTGTATTTGCATCATGAGCCCTTCCACCCCTTCTCCCAAGAAAACCATAGTTGATTATGCATGAAGTCGCCCAGTTTAATAACCTCTTCCAGTACCTCAATAATCAGACCTACTAAGGGATCAACAATTATCCCTACTTCAAATAGATTTGTCACCCTTGGCTCAATACCTACTCCTCCAATAAATTAATAGAAGCTGCTACTTCTGCCTTTTCCTTTTCTCCTTTAAAACTAGAATATGCTCAAAATACAAGTTATGTCATCAAAGAAATCAAGATGCCCATAACCGTAATAAAAGACTTTCAAAAGGCGTCATCACCCAGAGAAACTGCTTAAAAGATTCTACCTCAAAATTGGAATTACATTCCATATGATTTTAGAAAAACTAGGGAGTTTTATGAGCTAATTCTAATTCAAACTCAATCTATAGAATTAGAACATAAAATGGATCCCTTAGATCCAAACAAAATAGCATTTTCAACTCTCAAAATAAATCAACTTCTTTCTCCTTAAGAATGGAAATTATCTTCTCCATATACATATAAAAAATTTCAAGTTTATTTTCAACCAAAATCTTTCAATTATGAAGATTATAAACAAACCTGATTCAATATTTTATTTTATACAAATTATCGTCATTCATGGTTCATTCAGTTGACTTCAATATGTTTGAAAACTCTACCAGCCTAGTTTTCAAAATGTTTAAAATTTGCGGTCCAATTCCACAAATTTCTAATGTCAAAATTGTAGAAAGCTTTGATTTATTCTCTTCTAAGATTAATCAAAATATAGATAAGCTATTATTATTTTGTATCAATTTCAAGATAGCATGGATCCTTTGCTAGGATTACACATACATCAAAGAGTATCCTGATCCATGTCCTCTCAGTTTGGCAAGAGAATTCAAAATCAAATAGTGGAGTAAGTTCAAAATAGAATTTGTTGATTCTTTAGTAGTTCTAAAATATTTCAAAATTAATCCTCAAATGGGAGCAGTGTCTCCTAGCTTAAGTAACTTTTTAATCTCAAAAAGTGAGTTTTCAACTCAAATAGCTGGAATGCCTTCAAAACAAGAATTCAAGAAGAAACTCCTTGAAACACTATCGCAAATAGATAGTGATGATGAAGAAGGAAATGAAATTCAATCAGCCTTTTAAACTCAAGAAAATAAAGATAACTGTTATGGAATAAATTTGAACTAGTTTGATTGATCAAAAGCCAAAATGGCAGACAACTTTTGAAAATTTTCAAGATTCCCTAACAAATGTGGAACCAGTCTTATCAATACTTTGGCAAAAAAGTCAAACCTTATCAAAAATAAAGTTTGATTGATATTTGGTCGTGTCTTACATTTTGATATTACATCTATTTATAGTATTAAAAAGCTTTTGGACTTCAAACTTCTCTTTAAAATTATTGAAGAATCTTCAGACTTCAAGGCATTCTTTAATCTGCTTTTGGACTTCAAATTTTATTAAATATACTTCATAACTGGACTTATCTACACTCTTGAACTTTATTTTTTATAAGGTTTGACTTTTCTGCCAAAGTATTGATAAGACTAATTCCACATTTGTTAAGGAATCTTAAAAATTTTGAAAAGTTGTCTACCATCTTGGCTTTTGATTAATCAAACTAGTTCAAATTTATTCCATAACAGTCATCTTCATTTTCTTGAGTCTAAAAGGATGATTGAATTTCATTTCCTTCTTCACCATCACTGTCTATTTGTGACAATGTTTCAAGGAGTTTCTTCTTAAATTATTGTTTTAAAGACATTCTAGCTATCTGAGCTGAAAACTTGCTTTTTGAGGTTAAAAAGTTACTCAAGCTAAGAGACATTGCTCCCATATGAGGATTAATTTTGAAATATTTTAGAACTGTTGAAGAATCAACAGATTCTATTTTGACCTTACTCCATCATTTGATTTAGAATTCTCTTGCCAGATTAAGAGGACATGGATCAGGATACTTTTTGATATATATGTAATCCTAACAAAGGATCCATGCAATTTTGAAATTGATACAGAATAATAATAGCTTATCTATATTTTCATTAATCCTAGAAGAAATAAATCAAAGTTTTCTTGAATTTTGACATAAAAAATTTGTGGAACTAGACCACAAATTTTAAACCATTTTGAAAACCAAGCTGGTAGAGTTTTTGAACATATTGAAGTAAATTGAATGAACCATGAATGGTAATAATTTGTATAAAACAAAATATTGAACCATGCTTGTTTATAATCTTTATAATTTAAAGATTCTAGTTGAAAATAAACTTGAAATTTTTTATATGTATATGGAGAAGATAATGTCCATTCCTGAGAAGAAAGAACTTGATTTATATAGTAACTCCAACATACCTAATCAGGCACCTATCTCTCCCCTCACAAGGCACTGATACCAAGTGGGTGGAGCTGCTTTAGGGAGCTCTAGATCGTTCCCTTAATTATAGAAAATACAGCATATAAGTTGAAAGCAATTGAAAGTAAACATGCATGGTAATGGCACAGTAATGAAAACCATGATGTAAACAATAATTGAACAGCAGAAGCAAACTAAGAAAATTTACATGTTTTATTGATGCTTGAACTTTGATATAATTGGATTTACAAATATTGATCAAGAGGGATGGGGAAGGTTACAAAGAGCATATTAGATATAAGGTTTGAAGATTGATATTTGGTCATGTTACCGTCAGATTTTGGTGATGATCCAAACTCCAGCCAATGGGGGAATTCTTCAGGATCTCTGACCTATAACCGGTTAAGATGGAGCGGGACTAGGAAGTAATCAAAGGAAGGGAAGGTAAGAGTAGAGGAGGAAGCACAAGATTTAATGTGGTTAAGCCAAATCCGGATATCACCGAACCTTACTCCATGGTAGCGTGTTATTGATGCAGTATTTCTACAATATTACAATGTTCAATCTCTGTTTTGGTAGAGTTTTGGTATGTAAGAATGAGTCACCCTCTACGGAGGGGCTCCTTCCTCATATTTATAGAGGAGAGGAGGCTACAATGGTAATTACATATGTAATAAATCTTTTACATCAGCATTTATTATATAAGATAAAATACGTAGACTAAATCTTCTACTTTCAACTACTGCAACAATCTTCTGCAGGTGGGGACCTCATTTGTCCGTTAGGGTAAGACATGACTTAGTCTTCTGTCGGGCCTTCAGGTCGTAGGTTAGGCTTCATTAGCTATGTTGCTTGCCCGTTTGTGAATAATGCAGCTACGGTCGAGCTCGCTCAGCAGCTCGTAAGCTCGAGCTGCGGAGATCACTTCATGAAGCGACCTAAGGTCATAGCGACCTGAGGTCGTAGTGACTTAATCATTTCTACGGACTGGTTCCTTCACTATTTCTGAGCTACTTGAGGGTCCATCCAGGATAGAATTTCTCATACAACATTAGCCCCCTAACTCTTAGTTCGCTTTTAGTGGGCTGGGAGTTGAAGCTCTTCAATTTCAGATTAGTTAAAGCCTTTTACCAAGATTGTCATTTCATCTGTTCCAAGCTGCGCTTCTGATAGCACATGTCCAGTGGCTATTACTGAGTCAACATAGTCCTTTCCAAGGCTTATTAATGATGATGGTTAGGGGAATGGTTCTAGATCTTTCAGTAAGATGGTCCTGGTTCTATATAAGGAGGAGACAATCCCTTTTGAGTTATGCACTTAAGCAAATCATGGAATCTTCCAATGAACTGCCATTTTTAGCATTCTGGCCTTCCTTAGAGGCATGTATGGTCTGTAGCATGGGTAACTCAGAGAACTCATCTCCCTCGATAACATGGAAGGATCTCATATGGATTCTAGACTACGTCCTCTCGGCTCTGCCATAAGGGATTTGCTCGGCCAGCCAAGCTTCTGGGGCTTCCTAGTTAGCTTCTTTTAGGAGAAGCAGGTGGTCGAGTGCGAAGGGATGTAGCGCTGTCGTTCATTGTGTGCTAGAAGAAGATAGTTACAGTGCACGATCCCTAATAAACTAAGACGTGACCCTTCACGGCCGGTCCCTTCTTCTTAGTCATAAGTTTTTCCTTTGCATCTTATTTAGTCTGTATACAGAGCTTTTCGATGTAAATCTACCTCGTTAGGGTCTTTTACTAAATAAGATTTCTTTTCTACAATTTTTGTCTGTTTTGTTTTCTTTTGCAATTACTTCGATCTGAACCACCTGTGCAATCTGTGCATAGTCAGAAGACAGTGTGAGTTGTGAACCAGAGTGATACCATGCTCAAGCCAATCCTGTGGCCAAATAAATGAACATATTAGTGCGAATAATCATTAAATAATAAAATAAGTTCACACGAGAGTAGCGAAGTTAACAAGTGAGCGATCTCGTGCTCGGGCCGATCTCGTGGCCAAATAGATAAGTGCGCATGAGAGCTGCGACTTAATTAAATTCGCATGAAAGTTACGAAGTTGACAAGTGAGTGATTGCTTGCTCGGGTCGATCTTGTGGCAAAATAGAAAAGTGCACATGAGAGCTGTGACTTAATTGAATTCGCATGAAAGTTGTGACTTAATGGGTGAGCGATCTCATGCTCGAGATGATCTCGTGGCTAAATAGATAAGTGCGCATGAGAGCTGCGACTTAATTGAATTCACACGAGAACTGCGAAGTTGATAAGTGAGCGATCTCGTGCTCAAGCTGATCTCATGGCCAAATAGATAAGTGCGCATGAGAGCTGCAACTTAATTGAACTCGCACGAGAGTTGTGGAGTTGACAAGTGAGCAATCTTGTGCTCAGACCGATCTCGTGGCCAAATAGATAAGTGCACATGAGAGTTGCGACTTAATTGAATTTGCATGAAAGTTGGGACTTAATGGGTGAGCGATCTCATGTTCAGGGCAATCTTGTGCCCAAATAAAAAGGGTGAGCGATCTTATGGTAGGGGTGATCTTGTGCCCAAATAAAAGGGGAGACCAATCTTGTGATCAGGGTGATCTTGTACCCAAATAAAAAGGGTGACCGATCTTGTGGTCGGGGCAATCTTGTGTCCAAATAAAAGGGTGCCAGTCAGGCAAGTCACCTGTTAGAAGAAAACTTAATGTTAGTAGTTGTATTCAAAATGTTCGTGCAATTTACAAATAAGTACAAAAGTTTAAAAGATTATCCTGATAGTAGGAGATTGCTCTTATTCGACATCCTGTTGGGATGATCCATGCTATTGCCTGGAGGGTCACACAATGTAATCATGCAAGCTACCTCTTTTATTGAGATCCTCGATAGCGTCTCTTAGTGCCTAACACTCTGAAGTGACGTGCCCAAATTTGTTGTGATATGCATAAAATTTTCCCCAATTGAGTTTGGACTTGCCAGGAGTTTTCAAGGGTGGAGGCTTTCTGAAGTCTTTCTTGTCCCTTTCAATTGCTAAGATCTTATCTTGAGTGTCTGACAAGATGCTATAAGTGTTGTGGCTAGCTTAGGGTAAGGGTCATTTGTCCTTGCTCTTTTAGTGAGTTGTCAGTCAAGGTCACCATTTTCATTCCCACGGTTATTTCTTTTCCTGTTCAAAGCTAAACCACTTGTTTCGGTTCTCTGCAAGCCAAAAGTCTCATCCCACCTAACTTGTTTCGTGGCCCGCTCAAAGAACTCACCCAGCTTATGAACTGGGGACTTGTACAGGCTCTTGAATAGCTTCCCATCCCTGTGGAGTCCCATCAAGATGGCAGCCAGAATAGCCTCATCCGAGGGTTTCTCAATATTATTGACTTCACACCTGAAGCGAGCGATGTAATCTTTCAGCGCTTCTTACTTGCCCTGGAAGATCATAGCAAGATGGCATGGGGGCATGAGCTGCTTCTGCAGCACTCAAAATTGATCAATAAACCTTTCTTGGTAGTTTTCCTAACTGCTTATGCTGTGAGCTGGGAGGCTCCTAAACCGCATTAGTGGAGCTTCACCCAAGGTAGCGGGGAAGACACAACATCTGATTAAGGGGTTACAGGCTTGCAGATCCATCTGGATGTTGAACAAGTCAAAATGGTTATGCAGGTCGCTGTCTCCATCATACAGTGGAATGACTGGAACTTTAAGCTTACACGGAAGGGGTTCCTCCATGATCACTCTATAGAAAGGGGCTTTCCCCCTAAAGTGACCTTGGTTATTCTGACTCTAAGGATGCTCCTCTAGATGCCTAACCCTCTGAAGGTGGTCTTCCACCAAAACATCCAAGCCCCCCAGTCTTTGGCTAAAGACTTGGTGGTTTGGTTCACCATTTTGGCCATGTGAATGGCGATGGGAAGTCTGCTCCTGGTTG
The DNA here is from genome assembly GCA_026873985.1 of Saraca asoca. Classification (NCBI taxonomy): domain Eukaryota; kingdom Viridiplantae; phylum Streptophyta; class Magnoliopsida; order Fabales; family Fabaceae; genus Saraca; species Saraca asoca. The sequence continues at coordinate 820 of JANHAO010030214.1, read as the reverse complement.
GCCTCACCAGAACGTTCAACCTCAGGTACAATGACTTTAGTTCGCCCTTGCATGTTTTGGGCTTGTGCTTGCACCAGCATCGTGACTATTTTAGTTATCTCTCCCATCATTTATTCAAGTTTCTCTTAGCGTTGAAGCCAAGTCTGTGGTCCATCAGCACCGTTGGTGGTGGGGACTGATTGTGCTAAACTAACCAGAGGAATACCAATAGCTGCTCTGATGATAGGAGCAATTGACAAGTTTGTTGTCAAAACATGGCCATCCGGAGGATGGGGTTGTGCATTTGAGGCTCTGGTGACTCTTCCCTTGGCCATTGTAGCAAAAATGAACCAGAATAAGCGAGATCCCCACAGATGGTGCTAAAATATTGATGTCAAATTTTGGTGATGATGAAAACTCCGGCCAATGGGGGAATTCTTTGGGATCTTTGACCTATAATCGGTTAAGATGCAACAGGACTAGGAAGTAATCAAAGGAAAGGAAGGGAAGAGCAGAGGAGGAAGCACAAGATTTAATGTGGTTCAGCCAAATCTGGATATCACTGGACCCTACGTCCACGATAGCATGTTATTGATGCAGTATTTCTACAATATTTTGATCTTTATTTTGATAGAGTTTCGGTATGTAAGAATGAGTCATCCTCTATGGAGGGGCTCCTTCTGTTAGTCGTATATAGATGCCCTAGAGTCAATTTGATTAGGCTCTATTGCATCTATGACTAAGTGGTCTATGGAATTGGATAATAAAGGTTGAATATTCATCTTAGATTGCATATTGTGATCATATTTATGATTTATGCATAATTAAGATGAAGCCCATG
>JANHAO010030213.1:0-10201 GCA_026873985.1 Saraca asoca | reverse complement strand
TTGGCCGAACCACGTAAAATCCTGTGTCCTTTCTCATATTCCCTTCTCTTCTTTTGCTAACCCAGGCAATCAGCCTGGACACCCATGCATTAACCCAGCTAGAACAGGTCAGGGGTCCCGAAGAATCCCCAATTGGCCGAAGTATTGATTCTCCCTACACGGACCATATTTCGACGTCAACAATTTTTTTTATCAATTTTATCTTTAAATTATATTAATTTATTCATTTTCATACATCTATTAATATGTCATTCAAATGCATAATTATTGATATAGAAGCCCTAAAGCTTGCATAGCCTGGTCCATTTGCTGACTTAATTCACTCTCTTTCAAGCCAAAGGAGGCAGATTCCCTAAACCACTCATTAACCAGCCTAGCAATGTCGTTGTGCTCACCTTTGTTTCCCTCTAATTTCTTTCTTTCTAAAACAATTTTGTTTAACTTCATTTGCAAAAATGATTTCAAAGTTAGAAAACTAAGAACACTAAAAGTGTTGCGTTGCGGGAGAAAAAGGCACCCAGTCTTGGCTGGAATTTCTTCGATTTTTGGCTGCGAGCTTGCTCAAGTAAGTTCCTAAAATTGTTGAGTTCATCTTCAAATTTTTTTGATTATATTTTATGGTTTTAACAGTTTGGAGTTTATTGTTATTTGAAAACATATGTGAAGTTAAATGGTCAATTTTTGGTTTATGGCTTAGCAATTGAATTGAAGGCTACAATTTATAAATTTTTTGAACTTGTGTTTATGGATTTCGGTTCTGTAATTGTTTATGGCTTATCAGTTTATAATTTTCCGTTGTTGTTGGATATTGGTGTATGATTCTGCTATTGACAAAAAAATGTGGTATTCACCCAATTTCGATTCTCTTCCTCCCTTCTTTTCCTCTTCTTTTGGTTTATGGCCTAGCGATTTAATGGAAGGAAACTCAATGCTCCAAACATGGCAATGTCAGGTATTTACATGGCATTTATGTAGAAAATGGTAAAATGGCAGGCACAAGAGAAAATGAATATTCGTCGGGCTGTTATGATAGAAGATTGGATGGAGAAACAGAGCTTTCGAAGCTCCCACAGCTCTTTGCTATTCAGTTCAACTTCAAGCTTATTGAAATGTAGCTCCGATAGCGTATTTTCATTGTCGGAAATAGAGACAAGCTATAAACAAGGACCTAGAGCCAAACCTGAAAGGCCCTAAAATAATAAGAAATCAAAAAATAGAATTTCAGAGAAGAAACAGCCACAGCGTGCGAATGGTTTCCCGAGAACCAAGTTGAGAGCTTTGAAAATGAACGGCAAACTAAACCAGAAAGTGAAGCAGCAAAAATATGTTACGTTGGAGTCGTAGAAGATGTTAGTTTTGAGCACAAATCGAAATCTTCTTGCTTTTCTTCTTCCTCTGCTTTGCCATTCTCTCGAGGTCTTGTATGAGCAAAACGGTGTCGTCAACAAAACAAACCTGACAACGGCACTGTAAAGAGGTCTGTGAAATTTTTTCTGCACGAGGTGATTCTTGGTGACGATGAAATTATGATTATTATTATTTTTTTGCTGATCAAATCAAAATATTATTTAAGATGACATGATTAATTAAAAATCATATAATTTTGAGTTTTGATTGAAATCATTAATGCAAGATTAAATAATTAAATTTGAAGTATTCTTTCAAATAAATAATTGATTTTATTAAATGAGTCCTATTACTTAAAATTGTTTATATATAATGTACATATGCATATATTTCAATAGAAATCCATACGATTCACATTATTTCATACATACTTTTAGTTCACTTTTTAAATTTTTTTAGAATATTTTTTTGTAACTTAGGATATTAATTTTGTTGATAAAAATGTATTAATTTTCTTTTTCATATCTTTATTGCATTTTATGATTTTTTATTAAAATATCATGTATGCATATTAATAATGTATCATTATATGATATATATTTTACGTATTATTATGTATAAACATTTACTCTCACTGACCTTCGGGTTTTGGGTCCACCAGTGCACATACATACTTTAGTTCAAGCCTTATTATGACAGACTAAACCAAACCGCTGCATGGTTTGAGTCCCAATCCAACCAATTGGATCAACTAGGCTGGACCAGGTCTAAAAATAGTGACTTTTAGTGGTGTAAACATTACTTTCAACCGATGAAAAAACTCAAATTATAAATCGATTATGAAAAATTGTAAGTTAAAAAAAATATATTACAATAATAAATTATTAAGTAAAACTCCAATCCCTTTACATGGCCTTTTCATTTCTAATAAGACAAATGTTTATTTGGTCAGAACAGAGACCTAGAGTAAATTGTAGCAAATTAGAGTGGAAATTGTAGAAATGCAACCAAAAGTATTGGCAAAAATGCGAGCACGGAAATGGAGATCGGGGCCCACTTCAAACCATGCTCATATGCTACGAAGAAGGCACTGCTAAATACTACCATCATGGCTGTTATGGAGATGAACAATGTCAACAATCCTAATATCAACTTCAATGGGCTAACTATTGGAAATACATGAACGAGCAGACAAATAAAACAAATTTAATCTCATCCTACAGCATATAGTGTAAACAATTATTAATAAAATTAACATGAAATAGAATATCGTACTTGAATAAGAATATAACATCGTACTTGAATAAGAATATGACATTTGTGAATTGCTTGAAAAAAAAAAGAAAGGAAAAAAAAGAGTAAAAAAAAAAAAATAGCATACACAACTCTCATTCACTGGTATACTATAAACATTCGTGATCTGAATGAGGCGATCACAAATACATATAGGGTGAGATTTAAGATCTCTCATTAGTAGAATAAATTAGGTCAACTTATCTATCATAGAAGTTGATAATAGTCGGAATGAGCTTGCTCGTGCGAGGTATTGTCCGCTTTGACCGATCTCATGGTCGCACGGTTTTATCCCCCGCGTTCCCTTATGGCGTCACTAGTGAAGTTCGACTCGGCCCCGAGGTTCCCATTGGAGTTCGACTCGAGAAAAGGCGCCTCGCATTGTTGAAAGGGGGTGTCCCCCTCCTTATAAGGCACGAGGTCACCTGACTTCTTATCGATGTGAGACTTCTGCTCACCCCTACGTCTTTTTACTATCAACATAAGCCCCCCAAGTCAGGTGGGCTAGTGCGTAGCGAGGCATCGGGGGTCCCCACAGATGGTGCCAAATGATGATGGTCAGAATGAGCTTACTCATGCGAGATATTGTCTGCTTTGACCTATCTCGTGGTCGCACGATTTTGTCCCTTGAGGTTCCCTTCTGGCATCGTCAGTGTAGTTCGACTCGGGCCCGAGGTTCCCATTGGAGTTCAACTAAGGAAAAGGTGCCTCGTGTTGTTGAAAGGGGGTGTCCCCTGCCTTATAAGGCACAAGGTCACTTAACTTCTCATCGATGTGGGACTTCTGCTTACCCCTATCTCTGTTTACTATCAACATAAGCCCCGCAAGTCGGGTGGGCTCATGCATAGCGAGGCATCGGGGGTCCCCACAGATGGCACCAAATGATGATGGTCGGAATGAGCTCGCTCATGCGAGGTATTGTCCACTTTGACTGATTTGTGGTCGCACGATTTTGTCCCCCGAGGTTCCCTTCTGGCATCACCAGTGGAGTTCGACTCGGGCCTGAGGTTCTCATTAGAGTTTGACTTAGGAAAAGGTGCCTCGCGTTGTTGAAAGGGGGTGTCCCTTGCCTTATAAGGCATGAGGTCACCCGGCTTCTCATCGATGTGGGACTTCTACTCACCCCTATCTCTTTTTACTATCAACAGAAGTATTAGGAACCAAAGTCCAAAAACAAAGTATCCATAAATGCTTAAGTGTCACAACATGGCCCAATCATAGTAAGATCATCATTTGGGCTTAACACATACTTTATATAATTTGGACATTCAAGTAATCCAAATCCACAAGAATTGTAGACTTATGCATTTCCACATAAGAATTAAATACTATAACAAAGAATGTCAAATGACGAGCATGGTGCTATTACAGCCATAAGTCTAAAAAGAGATCATAAGTCTTCAACATATTGATCATCATATTTGATAGGAATATCGACATCATATATGCTAAGACTTATACCTTTGTGACTAAGACACAAAATGGATATGGAGTAACATAAAAATACATAAATGATAAATGTGATCAAATGTAAATCTCAATATGATGGTTTAAGCATCTTCTCAAGATGTCAAATGAAATTAAATCAATAATCTTAGCACAAAATAAGACACAGTCTACATGTCTCTAGATGCCAAACATAATAAAAACATGGCACTCAATAAATATAATGTTGTATGAGAAATCCGGGTCGTCCCTGATGGACCAGTGAACGGCCCAAGTATGGTAAAGATCTCGCTCGAAGAGCACTTAAAGCGCTAAATCTCCAGCTCATATCACTGAACGACCTCCTCACCTCGAGCTCATCCCTAATAGAGCGAGCTCGACCTCATCATCCCAAAGACAAGCAGCCCCAGACTAAAGGATCTGGCTAGTGAGGTGCGATCAACGACCTGGGAGCTCACTGAATAGAAGACCATCACACGTATTACCTTACAGACACACGGGGCCTACCTGCAGGAGGCAATCTACAGTAGTTGACTTACAGGATTTAGTCTGTCTATCCTATCTTGTATATTAAATGCCTGATGTAATAGATTTATTGTATATAAAATTACAACTGTAACCTCCTCTCATCTACAAATACAGGAAGAGGATGAACGTTAAAGAGGGAATGCTTGTATACTGAAACTTTGTAGAAATATCCTCAGATCAATACATTACCATGGACATAAGATCCGATTCCATCTGGATTTGGCCGAACCACGTTAAAAATCTTGTGCTTTTTGCGGCTCTTTCCTTCCTTCTTTCTTGCTCACTCTACTCATTTACTATCTTCGAACTAGCTAACAACTTGAGATCTCAAAAGAATCCTTAGTTGGCTGGAGTTTAGATCAGAACCAAAATCCACCATTAATATTTTTGGCGCCGTCTGTGGTGATCTCACTTGTTCTGGTTCATTTCCTACTACAATGGCCAAGGGAAGAGCTACTAGATCTTCAAATGCACTACTCAATCCTCCAGAAGGTCATGTCTCGATGACAAACTCCTTTACCGCTCTCGTCATCGTAGCAACCATTGGCTTCCCTCTAGCCAGCTTTGCTCAACTAGTTCTCACCGTCAACAACATCGATGGAGTACAAGCCTAGCTCCAACGTCAAGAGAAACTTGAAAACATGATGGGAGAGGTTGCTAAAATGGTCACGATGTTGGTGCAATCACAACCTTGGAATGTACAAGAATGGTTGAGATTGTCACGCTTGAGGTTGAACGTTCCGGTGAGACTGACTAAGAGCGGACTTCAAATCACCATCCACATGGCCAGAAAAGTGAACCAAGCCACCAAATCTCTAGCCAACGATCGAGGGACTTGGATGTTTTGGTAAAGAATCTCCTTCAAAGAGTGAAGCATTTGGAGGAGCAACCTCAAGCTCGAAATGACCAAGGTCACTTTGGGGAACGGACTCCCGTCTCCAGGGAAATTGAAGAGGAACCCCTCCCTCACAAACTTAAAGTTCTAGCCATCCTGCTATACGATGGAAATAGTGACCCGCATGACCACTTGGACCTGTTCAACATCCAGATGGACCTTCAAACTTGTAATTCCTTAGTCAAGTGCTGCGTTTTTCCTACTACGTTGGGAGAAATTCCTCGAATGTGGTTCAGGAACCTCTAATCTCGCAGCATTAGCAGTTAGGAGGAGTGCCAAGAGAAGTTTGTCAACCAATACAGGGCGCTGAAGAAGCAACTCATGCCCTCATGTCATCTCGCTATGGTCTTCCAGAATAAGCATGAAATATTGAAAGATTATATTGCTCGATTTAGGCTCGAGGTTAACAATGTGGAGAAGCCCTCGGATGAGGCCATCCTGATTACTATGTCAGTAGGACTTCATAGAGATAGAAAGTTGTTCAAAGGTTTGTACAAATCCCCAGTTAGCAACCTAGGTAAATTTTATGAGTAGGTCACGAAGCAGATTAGATGGGAAGAGATCCTCAGCTCGCAAAGCAAGTAGCTCGACTCAAAACAAGAAAAGGAGTAACCATGGAGACGAAAGAGACAGTTTCAGCCTTTAGCTCGCTAAGAAGAGCAAAGATGAGCGACCCCCATATCTAGGTTGCCATAGCACCTATAGTATCCTGTTGGAAGCCCAAGACAAGGTTTTCATGATGGAGAGGGACAGGGAGGATTTCGGAAAATCTCGACCCTTGAAGACTCCTAGTAAGTCCAGACACAATCGGGGGAAATTTTATGCATACCATAACGAGTTCGGGCATATGACCTTGGAATGTTGGGCTTTGCGGGATGCTATTGAAGATCTCATCAAAAGAGGTTGCTTGCAATACTATGTGGTGTAGCCTTCCAAGAAACGACTTGGACAATCTCGACAGGATCTTAAGCAAGGGCAGTCTCCCATAATCAGGACTATTTATTAAATTTTTGTAATTATGTAACTTATATAAGCATTTTGAATTTCTTCACTAATTTTTAATTTTTTTAAATAGGTGGATCGCCTAAATGGCACCCTTTTATTTATGCAAGATTGCCTCAGCCACAAGATTGGCCAACCCTTTTATTTGGGCACAAGATTACCCCGACCACAAGATTGGCCAACCCTTTTATTTGGGCATAAGATTGGCCCAGCCACAAGAATGGCCAACCCTTTTATTTGGGCATGGGATCACCCAATCACAGCTCACATGCGACCAAATATTCATAACTTTCATGTGACTTACCTACTTAATTGGCCACAGCATCGGCCAAGCATAGTTCGTAGCTCACATGCAATCAAATGTTTGTAGCTCGCATGTGACTCTTTGATCATGCACAGTGCAAATTGTTTGTATAATGCTTATGCACGAAATAATTCATTCATGTTCAGTACCTTCAAGAAGAAATAAGAACGACATGTAGAGGTCACAAAAGAAGATCTTATTAATTAAAAAGCCTCAACAAGGCAAAATGACATTAGAAAGCTCTGAATACAAATCAGGGAAAGTGAAAACACAAGGTGAAGATTATAACAAATTTTCTTTTGGAAGAAAGACTACCGCAAAAATGGAAAGATCCCATGCACCAAGGGGCTAGCCATAAGGGGATGAACCCTAGCTGATTAGAGCTTGTAAGTCAGCTTAAGTCCTCAAATTTTTCTTCCAATGCTTTCCCCAGCAGCAAACTCTCCCTCAACCTGACTCCCGCCGATGAAGAAGGGAAGAGCAAAACTGCTCCTTATTCACAGGCCTTTAGCTTTTATTCTAATTCACAAAGAGAGCGACTCACGTAGCTTCAGGAGCTTGGCCGGCCAGGTAAGAACCTCACGGCTTCATAATTTGAGATCCATACAAGATCCCTCCATGTTACCGGAGAATCCATATCTTTGGAACTCTTTATGCAGCAGGCCATATACACCTCGGTGGAAAGATAGAATGTCAGAAATAAGGGAGGCTTATTTGGGACACCTATGGTTAGCTTAGTGAAGATGCAAGAATGATTCCTTTGCCTTAAATAGAGCTAGATACAGTTCTACCAAAGAGTCCAGATGAATCTCCCCAACTACTTTCATTTATTATCTTGGGAAGAGACAAGGCTGACTCAACAATGACCAAGAGGCACATACTGCAGGAAGTATGGCCTAGAGTAACTAAAAAGATGGATTCAACGAAGACTTTGACCAAGTTGAACTCTACGAAATGAATGACCTCTGAAATGTTTGAACTCCCAGCCTATGAAGTGAATTGAGAGTTAGGGGCCTTATGTTGTATGAGAAATCTGGGTCGTCCTTGATGGACTAGCGAACGGCCCAAGCAAGACAAAGATCTTGCTTGAAGAGCACCTAGAACATTAAGTCTCTAGCTCATATCACTAAATGACTTCCTCAACTCGAGCTTGTCTTTGATAAAGCGAGCTCGATCTCATCATCCAGAAGACAAACACCCCCCGACCAAAGGATCTGGCTAGCGAGGCACGATCAGCAACCTGGGAGCTTGTTGAATAGAAAACCATCACACATATTGCCTGGCAAACACATGGGCCCACCTACAGGAGGCAATCTACAGTAGCCGACTTATGGGATTTAGTCTGTCTATGCTATCTTGTATATTAAATGCCTGATGTAATAGATTTACTACATGTAAAATTACAACTATAACCTCCTCTACTCTATAAATATAGGAAGGGGATGAATGTTAAAGGGGGAAGAATGCTTGTATATTGAAACTCTATAGAAATATCCTTAGATCAATACATTATCGTGGATGTAGGGTCTGGTTCCATCTGGATTTGGCCAAACCACGTTAAAAATCTTGTGCTTTTCGCTACTCTTTCCTTCCTTCTTTCTTGCTTACTGTACTCATTTATTGTCTTCGAACCAGCTAATAGCTTGAGATCCCAAAAGAATCCTTAGTTGGCTGGGGTTTGGATCAAAACCAAAATCCACTGTCAACATATAGTAGTACCAACACTAAAACACATCACACACATGCACAAAGTATTATGTATGTATACTCCCTCTAATCTAAAACAGTATAAGGTTGAGCTACCCAACCCATTTAATTAGTGGTTTACATATATATACTCTCCATATTTATAATTAATTCGTGACTATACACATAATACAATTAACTTATAAACTAACATAATATATCATAAAGCCTAATCACCCCCATTTGAGCCGATCACACATCAAATGGTAAAACATTTTAGTAGTGGAGTCACATGACTATTTAATCATAGTAAATATAAAACTTACTATTTTTCTCTCAAAAAAAAAATTAATGCAAGTGAAAGAAACAGGTAATAGCAGATTCACCACAACATAAACATGCAGCCATAGCCTATCAAACTCAACATGAGACCTATTTATAATTGTTGCCCCCCCCCCAAAAAATACTTTGTTATTCCAACTGAGGTGTTACCAACTAAAGTGATTTAATAGCACAAGAATGAGTATGAAATCCTATTGAAGTGATTATGATTGTCTATTTAACATTATCCCCAAAATAGTAACTCATACTATCACAAGCATATATCCATAAAGGATTTATCAATTGACAACTTAAATATAACAAGACTCTCCCTTTTTAAATTGAGGACTCAACTCTATCTGCATAATAAATCAATTATAAACAAAATATGTATTTAACACATGGGCACAAACACATATAAAATACTTGAGTCTAAAATCATGTCATTAATAGTAAAAGCATATTAAACTAATCACACTTTACTATTTGACTACCATTACGAGGATATAAAAATAATTGAGTCTCCACCTCTTTTTGAAAAAAGAAAAAAAAAGGTTGCAACGATGTGTTTAAAGTAACCCATTTAAATTTGAGATAAACAAAACCAAATCACAACATGATGTACAACATTATATTCATGCCAAATAAATTGGCATCACTTAATCTTAAACACAATGATAATGTGTTTCAAATATTTGTCTCAAACAAGTGGGTAACATTTAATAAACAAGGTATGAATTTATTTTGAGAGGTTTCATTTTCCTTATTTCATGGATTTCATGACTATATCAAATAATGTCACACCTGTATGGTATAGCCATTATTTATGTAATTCATAATTCATAAAACATATTAAATTTTTTTCCTAATATTTAACAATTTTCACCAGTTTATTATGATTAGCTCTGTGATAGGCAAATGCACAACTAATTAAAACCACATATATTGGATTATTACAAAATATCGATTAAAATATTTGTTGAGTGTTACAAAATATCCAATAAGCACATATTCAAACTTAAATTATATGTTAACCTCAAGGGTGCCAAAGAAAAAGGTATTTAATGAAAATTAACTATTTCTCTCTTGTGAAACTTGGCCGGTAAACAACATTTTCAAAATTTGATGTTGTCATCATAAATAATTTAAATAGTAAGTTAATATGACATCTTAACCTCTCACACAATGTTTCAAGAGAGCAACTATTGTACACAAACTTTTATTAAAATTGGTCTCACAATAGATGAATACACAATCATAAGAAATATTTAATAGTAAACAATTTGTGGTTATCTGTAATACCCGAAAAATTAAGAAAATAAAAAGGGAAATTGAAAAATAAAACTTGAAAACTTAAAAGAACTAAACTGAAAACATTT
>JANHAO010030212.1:0-10200 GCA_026873985.1 Saraca asoca | reverse complement strand
TTCTTTACGAAACGTAAGGTGTGTTGTGAATTAGTGATTAGAGAAAAATATTTTGATGTTTTCTAAAATTAAAAATATATATATGCAGAATTTGTTTGTTTAAAAACTTATATGCTATATCCTTTATCATTTCATAACATATAGTTTTTTTCCTAAAATGTAAAAAAAAAATATTACACTTAAGTTTAAGTTTTAATTTGAATTTACCAATCATATTTTCAATATTTAAATTTAGTAAAATTCCATCTTTAACTACAGATTTTCCTAAAATTATAATTGTCTTGGGTTTCATGAAATTTACCTTCATCCAAATCATACTATGTAGCAAATCTCTTTCATTTGTTAATAGAAGAAAAGTAAAAAGAATTTTTAATTTTTGTATTTCTTTTTCTTTTCCATTCCAATTCTAATTGTGAATAAAACTTTTAAATTTTTTTAATCTTCTTTTAATTCAAATATTTTCTCTTTTATTCATATCAACTAATTTATATATAAGTAAATAATTATATATATATGAAAATAAAATATTTATCATTACGTAATTAGTAATATCTAATTTTGATTTGATAGATAATATCTATCTAAAAATTCTTACTCTTTAAATTTTTGTACTATCTTTAAATATCAAATATGACTTTGATATTTTATAGTTTCCCTCTTTGAAATTTTTATCTCTTTTGAATACTTATTACTATTTTAATTTAAGAGACGTTTGATTCAACATATGGAAATTGAAAGTGAATGAAATTAAATAAAGAGAAGTAAAGGTAATGGTAATAGTTATTTTTTAATTTGTTTGATTTAGTAGGAGAATGGAATCACATTGTTTATGATTTCCTTTCTTATTCTTTAGTTGCATGGTGGTCAATAGCAATAGATGATAGTTAATGACAGTAAGTAGTGGCCGACGATAGTCAATGATAGGATAGGTGACGATGACTAGTGATCAAAGGTGGTAAGTAGTAATAGGCGGTGGTCAATGACAGTAAGTAGTAATAGACTATAGGTAGCAATAATAAGTCATGGTAGTTGGTGATGGTTAACAACGGAATGTATTAGTAGGCATGTCACACACCGATTTACAAAACATAACCAGCGTAAAAGATCACCATCAAGAAATCTCCTTCCATTAGGAAACCTCCTACAAGCCTTGCAATGGAAATAATATATTAACAACTCAATATTTCATTAGTTCACAATGAAATATTTATGTTGTAGGCATTTTTTGGTAACGTGTAAATGGGCTAGTAAAAGCCCAATAAAAGATGAGTCTAGTCAAGAAAGACCCGAATCACTTAAAAGAGCTAAGGTCACACAGAGGGGGCACTGGCCCACTAGCCACGAGCTTGAGGCGCAAGACAAGTTCTGGGTGGTAATCCCAGCTCGCTAACGACGCAAGGTAGAAGTCTAGGCTCTCCAAAGACGAGCCCCAAGTTGTTCACCCAACAGCTCATCCTGCACGAGCTCACTTTCTAAGATCGAGACCATCCTCGCTACCCAAGGGATAGTAGCGACCCTGGGTCAAAAGTTCTAGCCTACGAAGTGAAGCACACCACTTAACCAGATACTCACTAAGGTCAAATTAGAAACATCCATTCGCAGACATTCTGTGAGATCCTTTTATAAATGGCAGCTAGAGGAACCCACGCACAGAAAGCAACCTGTCTAAGCCAACTTGTAAGAGTCTATATTATTCTATACATTCATCATCTAATGTAACATATTTATAGCTTGTTAAATTATATTTGTAACCTTCCAACCTCTATAAATAAGAGGAGGGAGATCATTATAGGGGACTTCTTTCGAATACATGCGAAGCTCTATCAAAATAGTGAGAGAAGGACTTGCATATTGCAACTCTGCAAATTGAAATAGTGAAACCACCACCTGAAGGCAAATACAACCACCGTGGATATAGGAGCCAAACTGGCTTTAGTCAAACCATGATAAAAAGGCTTTTGGTGTTTATTCCTTCTCTCTTTCATTCTCTTATTTTTCTATTGACACACTTGCTACTCATAATCCAGGTGTTGACTAAGATTTGGGTCCACTGAACTAAATTTTATTGTTGTTGTATATGAAAATTGGTTCGGTCGGAGGAAGCTCGCAAGAAGTCCGAAACCAACAAGGAGACCAGCTTGAAGCACGTCCAGAATCGTTTAGCCATCAGGTTGTATAGTGTGCGACCTCGTTAGACCAAGCCCGTACGCGAAGAAGCAAGCTCGACCTCCCTATTCCTAAGGTCGGGCAAGCGACCTGGTTAACCAAGCATAACCTGTGACCTGAAGGCTCACTGACAAAAGGTTAAGTCATGTCCAGCTCCAACGGTCGAATGGGGCCCACCGGTGAAGGCGGCTTGTAGCAGCCGAAAGTAGAAGATTTAGTCTGCATATTCTATCTTGTACATTAAATACTGATGTGATAGATTTGCTGCATATATAATTACCATTGTAACCTCTTTTCCTTTATAAATATGAGGAAAGAGCCCCTATGTAGGAGGACGATGGATGATATACCGAAACTCTGCCAAAACAGAGATAGAACATTGCAATATTGTAGAAACATTGTACCAATAACATGCTACCATGGACGTAGGGTCCAGTGATATCTGGATTTGGCCGAACCATGTTAAACCTTGTGCTTCCTTCTCCTCTCTTCCCTTCTTCTCCTTTTTTATTGTTTTCCTGTCCTACTATATTTAAATCAGAAATAGGTCAGAGATCCTAAAGAATCCCCCGTTGGTCGGAGTTTTGAGCATTACCAAAATTCGACGTCAATATTTTGGTGCCATTTGTGAGGATCTCGCCTATTCTAGTTCATTTCCTCTACAATAGCCAAGGGAAGGGTCACTGGAGCCTTGAATGTGCAACCCCATCCTCCGGATGGTCATGTTTCGACAACGGACTCATCAATTGCTCCTGTCATCAGAGCAGCTACTAGTATTACTCCAGCCAGTTTAACACAACTAGTCCCTGTTGCCAACAGTGCTGACAGACCACAAACCTTCAACGCTAGGAGAAACTTAAATACTTAATGGGAGAGCTGGATAAAAGGGTCATGATACTGGTGCAAGCATGAGCCCAGAACGTGCAAGGGCGGATTGAAGCCACCGTACCTGAGGTCGAACATTTCGGTGAGGCCAACCAGGAGCAGACTTCCCATCACCATCCGTATAGCCGGAGCAATGAACCAAACTACCAAGTCTTTAGCCAAAGATTGGGGTGCTTGGATGTTTTGATAGAAGACCTACTTCAAAGGGTCAAGCATCTGGAGGAGCATCCCCAGAGTCAGAATGACCAAGGTCGCTTTGGGGAGCAAACCCCTTTCTTTAGAGAGATTATGGAGGAACCCCTTCCGTGCAAGCTTAAGTTCCAGCCATTCCGCTGTATGGCAAAGACAGCGACCTACATAATCATCTGCACTTGTTCAACATCCAGATGAATCTATAAGCCTATAACCCTTTGACCAGATGTCGTGTCTTCCCTGCTACCTTGGGTGAAGTTCCTCGGATGTGGCTCAGGAGTCTCCAGCTCGCAATATAAATAGTTAGGAAGATTGTCAAGAAAGGTTTGTTGATCAATACCGAGCATTATGAAAGTAACTCACACCCTCATGACACCTCGCTATGATCTTCCAAGGCAAGCAGGAAGTGCTGAAAGATTACATTACTCACTTCAAGCGTGAAGTCAATAATGTTGAGAAGCCTTCAGATGAGGTTATTTTGGCTGCCATCTTAATGGGACTCCGCAGGGATGGGAAGCTGTTCAAGAGTCTGTACAAGTCCCCAGTTGGCAATCTGGGTGAGTTCTATGAGCGGGCCATGAAATAAGCCAGGTGGGACGAGACTTTTGGCTCGCAGAGAACCAAAACAAGTGGTTTAGCTCTAAATAGGAAAAGAAATAATCGTGGGAACGGAAATGACAACCTCGAGTCCCAGCTCGCTAAAAAGAACAAGGACGAACAACCCTTACACCAAGCTCACCACAACACTTATAGCATCTTGTTAGACACTCAGGACAAGATCTTTGCAATAGAAAGGGACAAGGAAGACTTCAGAAAGCCTCCACCCTTGAAGACTCCCAACAAGTCCAGAATCAACCAGGGAAAATTTTGTGCATATCACAACGAATTCGAGCACGTCACATCAAAGTGTTAGATGCTGAGAGACGCTATCAAGGATTTCATCAAAAGAGGTCGTTTGCATGATTATGTTGTGCAGCCCTCTAGGCAACAGCACGGATCAATTCAATGGGATGCCGAATAAGAGCAATCTCCTACTATCAGGATGATCTTTTAAACTTTTGTACTTAATTGTAAATTGCATAAACATTTTGAATACAACTACTGATGTTAAGTTTTCTTCTAACAGGTGACTTGCCTGACTGGCACCCCTTTATTTGGGCACAAGATTGCCCCGGCTACAAGATCGGCCACTCTTTTATTTAGGTACAAAATCACCCCGACCACAAGATCGGTTACCCCTTTTATTTGGGCATAAGATCACCTTGGCCACAAGATCAATCACCCCTTTTATTTGGGCATAAGATCGCCCTGCCCACAAGATCGGCCACCCTTTTTATTTGGGCACAAGATCGCCCCTACCACAAGATCAGTCACTTATTGAATTCGTAGCTCTCATGCAAACTCAATTAAGTCACAACTCTCATGCGTACTTATCTATTTGGCCACGAGATCGACCCAAGCACAAGATCGCTCACTCGTCAAATTCTCAGCTCTCATGCAAACTCAATTAAGTCACAGCTCTCATGCATACTTATCTATTTGGCCATGAGATCAGCCCGAGCATGAGATCGCTTACTCGTCAAATTCGCAGCTCTCATGTAAACTCAATTAAGTCGTAGCTCTCATGTGTACTTATCTATTTGGCCAGAAGATTGGCCCAAGCGTGAGATCACTCACTTGTTAACTTCGCGGCTCCCACGTGAACTTATCTTATTATTTAATGATTTTCGCACTAATATGTTCATTTATTTGGCCACAGGATTGGTCTGAGCATGGTATCACTCTAGTTCACAACTCACACTATCTTCTGGCTATGTACAAATCGCACAAATGGTTCAGACCATAGCAATTGCAAAAGAAAACAAGAACAGACGAAAATCACAGAAAAGAAATTTTATTCATTAAAAGACCTCAACAAGGTAGATCTACATCGAAAAGCTCTGTACACAGATCAGACAAGATACAAAGAAAAAATCTATGACTAAAAAGAGGGATCGGCCATGAAGGGCCACGCCTCGATTTATTGGGAATCGTGCACCGTAACTTTCTTCTTCCAGTGCACAATCAACGGTAGTGCTGCATCCCTTTGCACTCGACCACCTGCTCCTCTTGAAGGAATCTAATCAGGAAGTCTCGGGAGCTTGGTCGGCCGAGCGAATCCCTCACTGCGGAGTTGAGAGGACGTAGTCTGGGATCCATATGAGATCCTTCCATGTTACAGAGGGAGATGAGTTCTTCGAGTTACCCCTGCAGCAGACCATACATACCTCTAAGGAAGGCCAGAATGCCGAAAATGGTGGTTCATCGGAAGACTCCATGGTTTGCTTAAGTGCAGAACTCAAAAGGGATTGTCTCCTCCTTATATAGAACCAGGACCATCTCTATTGAAGGATCTGGAACCATTCCCCTAACCATTACCATTCATGGCCTCGGAAAGGGCTAAGTTAACCCAGCAATAGCTGATGGACATGTGCTACTAGAAGCACGGCTTGGAACAGATGAAACAATAGTCTTAGGAAGAGGCTGATAGTTCAAAAATTGAAGAGTTTTAACTCCTAGCCTGAAGAGTGAGCTGCGAGTTGGGGGGCTTATGTTGCATATGAAAATTGGTTTGGTCTGAGAAAGCTTGTGAGAAGTCTGAAACCAATGAGGAGACCAGCTAGAAGCATGTCCAGAATCATTCAGCCATCAAGTGGCATAGTGTGTGACCTCGTCAGACCAAGCCTGCATGCGAAAAAGTGACCTTGACCTCCCTATTCCTAGGGTCAGGCAAGCGACCTAGTTAACCAAGCATAACTTGCGACCTGAAGGCTCGCTGATAGAAGACTAAGTCATATCCAGCTCCAATGGTTGAATGGGGCTCACCGGTAGAAGGCAGCTTGCAGTAACTGAAAGTAGAAGATTTAGTCTGTATATTCTATCTTGCACATTAAATGCTGATGTAATAGATTTACTGCATATGTAATTACCATTGTAATCTCCTTTCCTCTATAAATATGAGGAAGGAGCCCCTCTGTAGGAGGACAACGGATGATATATCGAAACTCTGCTGAAACAGAGATAGAACATTGTAATATTATAGAAATATTGTACCAATAACATGCTACCGTGGACGTAAGATCCTGTGATATCCAAATTTGACTAAACCATGTTAAATCTTGTGCTTCCTTCTCTGCTCTTCCCTTCTTCTCCTTTGATTATTTTCCTGTCCTGCTATATTTAAATCAGAAATAGGTCAAAGATCCCGAAGAATCCCCCATTGACTGGAGTTTGGAGCGTTACCAAAATTTGATGTTAATAATTATCAACATTTTGGTGCTAGAGGAAGGGCCTCAAACCTCTAAATTGTTTTCTCTCTGTTTCTATGATTTGCTGAATAGCCACAATGGTAAGAAGAAAAACCACCAAGAGTATTGATGCTATTACCTCCCAACCTAAGGGTCATGTGGAGTAACAAGAGTTACCACTGTAGGGCTCAGTCTTCCCAGCTGTAAGTATTTCTACTGCCCTCACAACTGGCATTGTCAATGATATGGCACTAATAATCCCACACCAGCTTATTGCTTTCGGGGCCAATAGAGTTTAGGCATGGCATCAACGTCAGGAGGTGCTTGAGAGCACGGTGAAAGAACTAGTTGAAGCAGTCAGAGAGCTAGCACAAATAGAAGCCCAAGGAGCACAAAGGCAGGTTTAAGTTACAGCACCTGAGGGGGGCCAACATGCTGATTTAGCACACCCCTCCCACTTACAGGAAAGGTTAGATACTTACCGAATTCACAAAAGTTAGGGTGGTCAGTGACCTGATAGCCCGCATCGAAAACAAAGCTTGAACAAGTTTGAATAGGGGCGTATTTTGGGTTGCCACACTCAAGACCAGGAAAGAGTAAAGAGCCATCGATCTTCCACCTGGCTATTCGAAATGCACAACCCGATGGTCGAAAAACTACTCCAAAGGGTAAAACAATTGGAAGAATGCCCTTAAGCTCAGAGTAGCCAAGATTGTTATAAGGAGAGGACTCCATTTACCATCGAGATAGAGAAGCAGCCGCTCCTTCACAAGCTCAAAGTCCCCGCGATCTCACAGTACAATGGGGATAGCAACCCCTATGACCACTTGGATGCATTCAATATCCAAATAGACATTCAAACAACCAACCCTTTAGTCAAATGTTGTGTCTTCCCAACTACATTAGGAGAAATTCCCCAAGCATGGTTCAGAAATCTCCTAGCTCACAGCATTGGTAACTGGGAAGAATGCCAAAAGGAGTTCCTCAATCAATACAGATCACTGAAGAGGCAGCTCGCACCATTTTACCACCTTGCAATAGTCTTCCAGTGAAAGGGCGAATCTCTGAGAGATTACATTACCTGGTTTAGGCACGAGGTCAATAATGTGGAAAGCCTATCAAACTAAAGCATCCTCACAACTATCTTAACTAGACTCCGTAAAGATGGGAAACTATATGAGAACATATACAAGTCTCTGGTGAGGGACCTAGGTAAGTTCTACAAGCTAGCCACCAAAAAAATCAGGTGGGAGGAGGCCTTCAGTCCAAAGAAGTCCAATCAGGAAAACAAGAACATCACTTACAGCGTGGACAAAAGCAGTAGTAACGAGAATGAGCAAGGGAACCATGGTGATGACTTTGGTAACTAGGCCACAGAGAGGGTCGGGACTAAACAACCTCAACATCAAGGTCGTTATGAAACTTATAGCATCCTTTCAGACATTCAGGGCAAGATTTTTATAGCTGAAAAAGATAGAGAGAACTTCGAGAAGCCTTCGCCCCTTACAACTCCTAATAGGTATAGAGGTAACAGAAGTAGGTTCTGTGCCTACCATAATGGAATTAGACACAATACTTTGGAGTGCTGGACACTCAGGGATGCCATAGAGGACCTCATCAAGAGAGGTTATTTATGAGAATATGTGGTAAAGCCCGCACAACAATAGCCTCAACATCCCCAGTGAAATTTCAACTATATACAGGCATCCATAAGAAGGACCATTTTCTAATTCAATAAAATCATTTAGAAATTAATGAAAATATTCTAAATTTCTATACTAATCCATGTGTGAAATTTCAGTGAATTACTATACAGAGAGGCAAGCTGTTCTTAAAATTGATCAAGTCCAGGTGCATGTGACTTGACACGGTAACAAGATTACTACCCGACTACAAGATAACCACCGGGCTACAAGAAAACCATTCGATTATGAGATAGCCACCCAGTAACAAGATTACCATTTAGTTATAAGATAATCATCTGGCTACGAGATAGCCACCCAGTACAATAGTTTCCATCTGTCTACAAGATAACCACCCGGCTACAAGATAGCCACCAGGTAACAAGATTACCACCCAGCTATAAGATAACCACTATAAGATAGCCATTCGGTAATAAGATTACCATCCGATTACAAGTTAACCACCTGGCTGCAAGGAAATCATTCTGGCATAAGATAGCCTATCATTCGGGCACAGGATCATCCTGGGTACAAGATTACCCCCATACTGGCACCCGGCCACAATATGCATGTAGACACTTGCCAACTTTCGAGCTGAGGCCCTCAGAGCTCATTTTGGCATTGTTGTCAACTTCCTAACCAAAAGCGTAGCTCTCATATGACTTATTGTTCGTAGCTCTCGTGCGACTTATTATTCATAGTTTTGATATGACCTATTGTTCGTAACTCTTATGTGGCCTATTATTCATAGTTCTCATGCGACCTATTATTTGTAGCTCTCATACGACCTATTGTTCGTAACTCTTATATGACTCATTCAAATATTCGATCTCACGCTAGCCTATGTGCTCAAACACTTGACACAAAGTTTTATCACTAACTAAAGCATTCTGGTGCTCTAACTTAAGGCCAAAACAAGGATTCCCGTGATAGAATTTATTACCCAAGATAGGTTAATGTGGTTGATTGGTCATTTAATATGGCGTATATCCTTTTAAGTCGTGATTCACTGGCTCAAATCTATATGTTTTCCCTCTATTAATTAAGGTCGATTGACCTACCTAACATTCATTTTATCCAATGGCTGTTGAGCTGTGACTTGTAAGAAACCATCCAAAGCAGTTTACATATTTTCTATAAAGCATTTGATATGATATACTCTGAAGAACAAAGAAAAATAGAGCTATTTGATGCTTGTTATGGCAAGGTGAATTTATACAAAGTTCATAATCGAGTATGAAGATTCAAAAAATGAAACACAAAATTACAAGACCAGATTCTGGGAAGACTAATCCTTAGAGGCTGGGTTCTTGTGGAAGGAAGGTGTTGAGCGTAGATTTCGGTCAGACCCAAATTCAGCCAATGAAGGGGGTTCTTTGGGGACCCAAGCCATTCTTCGGCTATTGAGACAATGGAAGGGTGCTGGATGGCAGGAGAAAAAGGGGGGAAGAGATGAAATACACAGGGATTAACGTGGTTCGGCTAAATTCGGTGGCACCAGACCCTACGTCCACAGAGGTATCTTATTAGTATGAAGGAATGTTTACAGAGCCTTGCTATGGCTTTCGACGGAGTTTCTGCTAGTATTCTCTTGCCTCCCTCATATGTTCCCTTTTACAATGATTCTAGCCCCCTATTTATAGAAGCATGGAGGGATACAAATGGAACTAAATTAATTGTACATCTATTACATCAAATATTAAATATCCAAGACTGCCTAAGGTACTAGAGATTGGCTTCTATATGTTACTTTCTGCATATGGGACCTAACGGTCGTATTTGCAAAATGGTGATGTAAGTTGTTTGTTAGCTACATTCTTAACTTTAGCAAGCTTTTGGCTGGGTGAGGCTACGTCCTAATGAGCTTGAGCTCATTGTAAGGAGTTACGCCCTAGCATCCCATATCGGCTATGTCGGGAAGGGGACAGGTCCATTTAAGGGGGGGCTTGTCCCTTCTGGTCACGAGGGCCCTTTTGGGATAGTGTATC
>JANHAO010030211.1:0-10210 GCA_026873985.1 Saraca asoca | reverse complement strand
TAGTTGAATAAAGAGATTTTAATCACAAAAGTAGATTAAGTTTCTTTAGGATTTGAATTTGGTTTGCACAGATCTTAAAGGGTTTAAGTTAATCTAAACCACGAAAGTAGACAATTGGATTAATTTAAATACTATTATTAAACCTTGAAAAAGGCTAATAATTAATTTAGGCTAAACCATCCTCAATTACTCAAGTAATCATAATAGGAAAGAATTCAATTAATTATTAAAGATCATAATTGTGGTTAAACCTCAATCCTAGGCTTTTATAATTATACTTTACTTATTAATTGCTTACTTCTCTTTCATTAGATCTCTTTATTCTTTTAACTATTCTTATTTGATTTAGGCATCTTACATTGCAAACATCTGATAATTGATAAGAAAAGATCCCTGTGAAACTCGACCCGTATTCTTCGGTCTCTACTACAATTATGCCGTGCGCTTGCGGAAAGCAATACATCATGGCGTAGCTATCAAGGATCCAATGGCCTACAATGGGTGGCACTAGAAATGCTATAACTTCCCTTAGAGATTGCTGCTGGGGCTAGTTCGCAAAGAAGAATAAGAAGAAAGGAGGCAAAAAGGAGGTAACTGGAGTTTCTTTTTTGGGGAAGAGGAGGAAAATAAAGAAAAGAAAAGCTCTGCCCTATATATATATATATCCTATTATATTATTATTTTTATTTATTTATTTATTTTGTCATAAAACACTAGATGTTAATATAAGTTACTCCAAAACAATTTCAGTTTTATTTGAAGTGGAAATTTTAAATATTTATAATAAATAAAAATACTTAATAAGTAAAAATCATTTGGGCATACCTTTAATTAAATCTCCATTTAACCCAATTAAATACAATAAATATATATGAATTACTCATATTTAAATATTTGTATTTTCAAATTAAAAGTACATGTTCATATATAATAAATTTAAGTAATACAAACTAAAAGAAACGTAAACTTATACATATAAAAATTTTAAAGTTACCATTTGGGACTATGATAAGATAAACACAAGTGCCCAATGCATATTCACGAGAGAAACTCAGAAGTTTTAAACCAAAAAAACCCTCTATTTGCTAGGAAGATCTTTGTTAAATTTAGAAGGAGACTTTTACGATGAACAACAACATATTCAGTGCTCTGACTTGTGATGATTAGATTAGAATAGATAGAAACTTGGATTGGAAGACATGTATTAATTTAGAAGATACAAATGAATAAATCCAACAAAGTGTACAATCTCTTGGTTGTGATTGCTTGAAACTAAAAAAGAAGATAGATAAGAAGTGAAAGGACTGGAAAAGCAGAAGGGCTAAAAGCGAAGGAGAGGACTTGAAATTAAGGTATATTACACTCATTTCCCTTGATATTGGTATAATTACACTCACTCCATCTATTTACAAAAATATACATTAATCTTTTTTTATATACATTTACTTCTCTTCTTTTCTATTTTAAATATACGGTCATCTTTCATGCTCTATAAAAATAAGTGAATATATATTTCTGAAAATAAAAAAATATAAGTTTAATTATATTAAATCTCAACAGAAATAAATGAAATTTGTCAAGAATTAGCCTCACCTAATAAGTTGGGTTTGGGCTTTCATCTTTCATTAAATTTTGGCTTCAAGGCTTCCTGTTGCACTACCTGTGGCCTAGGGGTCTGGGACTCTGTAAATAAAGCGATTCGGATCATGCCACCTGTCTCAACTTTTAGCTTGGATTGGGCCGGCAAGAACTGCGAAAACCCGCACCAACCAGCGACCAATCCAAAGTTGGATTGAGCAATCGCTTGCAAAATTGGATGCAATTTAACAGTCTGGAGGGACAAGTCCACTTACGATTCGGATCATGCCATACACCTGACTCAACTTTTAGCTTGGATTGGGCCGGCAAGAACTGCGAAAAACCCGCAAGAAGCAGCAACCAATCCAAACTTGGAATGAGCAATCGCTTGCAAAATTAAATGCAATTTAACAGTCTGGATGGACAAGTCCACTTGCTTTGCTACTACGCCAAGCAATCTCTTTCTTATAAATGTCTAAAGTTTCTATATAATATAGAAACATTTATTGATGTTTTACACATAGTTATTATGGACATAACATGCTATTACATATTTATTAATTATAAATATTACATTATTTATTATTTATCTATATTACATACATATTTATTTATTATTTTGATAATTATATATTAAACTAAAGAATACATTATATAATTCAATATTTATCTTTTACAATTATTTATATATAAATAAATTATATATACAACATTATTTGATTTAATTATTAATTTAATCAATTCAATAGCTAAACCTTGACGTGTTGTTCGTGGCTTAAAACACCCTTGATTCCCCTTCCCTGATGCAAGAGGAAAAAAAAACAGATCTTGTTGCGGGAGTGGGTTTTTCCACCCACGCGCTCCAAGCGGCCATCATTTTGCTGAGCGGGAGTCCCAGTTCTAGCACTCCAAGTAATATTTGTTTGAAAATAAAAAATAATAATATTTCATTTAAAATTTAATTTATAAATAATTTTACACAACAATTTAATTATAAATAAATTATTGATAGTCAATTTTAGTAATCAGTTAATCAAGGATTTAAGAACCCAAACTGTTCGTAAAGACTGTGAAAATATGAAAAAAATGTAAAGAGCAAGAAGAAGAGGAGCAAAGTGAATATAGAGTTTGTCATGTAGTTCGGCTAAAATCAGTATGTCTCCTACGTCCATGATTGCTATATTTGCTATTAGTAGTTGTTTCACAATTCAATTTGGCAAAATTATAACACTCTCAATTCTCTTGGTAGTTCAGTAGAGTTTTTGTATGTAATTTTCTTACTTTTTGTTACAATGGTCTCTCCTCCTATTTATAGGAGCAAAGAAGGTTACAAGTTGTAATTTAACATTATAAAACTATGATTACAGTCGTATCAGGTAATAAATGCTAGGCACCGAGTAATAAATGTAGGGAAAATTATTGTCAGTCTTTGGAGGCTGATTTGCTACTTGATGTGTGTTTCAGACTGTCAAGCAAACATTAGCTATATCCAATTATCTCGAAGAGGAGCTCGCTGCGACCTTAAACTAGTGGGGGCTTCGAGTTCACGCTAGGCAACTTGCTGGTTTGCTTTTACGACCTGGCTAGATTGGGTCGTTCCTCTTGTCTTGTTATGGCTTGTCGAACCTTTGCCAGCCCATTTCAGTCAGCCCGAAGTATGCCTATAACATCAACCCCTAACTCTCTGTTCGCTTTATGAGTTAGGAGTTATTTCTTGCAGGCAGGATTTCCTTGTCTGCAGTCTATGATGCTGCCAAATCTTTCGTCTGCAGCCTATCGTACAGTCAAAGCCTTTGTTCGTAGTCTGTTGTGCTATCATGTCAGGCTTTGATTTTTCATTTCATCTGCACCTTAGTCATATCTCTTACTGTGCATGTTTTACAACTGTTGGCATGGCAGCAGGGGCGGACCTACATTGGGCCAAGTGGGGGCTTCAACCCCCACTCAATTTTAAAAAGAAAAATTGTAGAAGTACTAAATGTCATGAGTTTCAATTACAAATCTGAGCTTCTTTGAAACAAAGAAAACAGAGGAATGATGGTGTCCAGGTACTCTATTTCTTCCCAAATGTATATTCATGCAAGAAAATAGGTCTCTAAATTGCATTGAAGAAAAGCACGAACCACCACTGGCCCCCAACCCCCATTGGTGATAAATCCTACATCTACCACTACATGGTAGCCTTACTTTTTTCTAATCCATTCAATCAAGAATAGTTGGATTGTAGAGTTAGATTAGTCTATATATAAGGTGTGAGAAACCACTCTTCTTCCTTTATAGAGAAAACCTAATGGGTATCTTAGATGAGCCCTCTATGTTCATGGTGATATGAACTCTTGGTGGAGTTTTAAATGGTGTATACAATCTGCTGAGAGAATTCTTTTCTAAAAATCTTGGGAAGTTTTGTTATTAAAAGCTTTCATGGACAATTCCTCTTTGAGGATCTTGGGAAGCTTCGTTACCTTCCTCCATATCCTCCTCATGATCAAGTGCATTAAGGCAACTCTTCACCTCTGTTTTTTGGTTTCCTTGCATGGCGAGACAATCCAGGTGATTTCTTTAAGCACCAGGAGCTACAGGGCCGAGGGAGGAACTTTAGGCTTGGGAGGAAGATAGGAAAGAGGAGCTGGTGTGTTCTGGCCTACTTTTAGGTTATGGCTTCTAAAAGGCTAATTCCTCTTACTTATTATAGCTGTAGGCTTATCCCGGTCTTTATGCTTCAAATTCTCTTGTATAAATTCACCTCGTCTAAGAGGGTTTTTTAATGAAACTTGGCATATCATTCTTGTCTCCTCAATTGCATCTTGTTGTGTGTTTAATATATGGCAGAGAATTATACGTATGCTCTTATGCATTATGTCCAAATAAATATAGGTCGAATAACCAACCAATCAATTTATTTCAATCTGACAATGAAATCGAGCACCAAAGTGGTTCAACTAGAAGTAAGCCTTTTCGATCACATGAGTGTTGCGAGTAGTGAATCGCATAAGAGCTGGGTTTTGATATACTGAATGCTCAGATGGCACTTTAACTAGTTCAAGCTCACGGATGGTTAGGTGCACCTGAGCTAATGATAGGACAAGCGTGCAGTGGAAAATTAGGTGTGCATGCACTAGCATGAGGTTACGAGGGCAATTTGGTGTGCCTAAGCTGAAGCGAGGTCAAATGCGTAATGGACAGTTAGGTGCACAAGCACTGGCATAAGGTTGTGAGGGCAATTAGGTGTGCCCGAGCTGTTAGTAGGCAATTAGGTGTGCCTGAGCTAAAGTGAGGTCAAAGGTGTAGTGTGCTATTTGGTGCGCATGCACTGACATGAGGTCACGAGGGTGATTAGGTGTACCCAAACTATCAATAGCCGATTAGGTGCACTTGAGCTGAAGTGAGGAATAAGTTGTGTGAAAGCTACGAGTTATCAGGTTGCATAGAAGCTGAAAAGGATAGATTAGTCACGAAATGGCCAGAACTATAGCTCGTAGGTAACGATCTACGATCTGGCTAGCAGTTTGACATGCTCGTTTTATATATGACTTTTCATTTTCTGTGGGGAGTGTCATGATTACTATCTTCAACAAATGTTTCAGCCAGGCTAGCAAGGGCTTTAATACTAGCATGCACTTAGCCATTGGATTGTGATTTATTTGAGAAGCTTTTGGATCTGACAGCTAGACCATGCGTAATAAAAATCAAGAAACTCTTTTCCCCTATTCATTTGTCATTTAAAGTCTGGCATATATAGATTCTCTATCTTCTCTGTAGGTTCTATGACCATCAGCTATTGTCTACCACTTTTAGCTCTATTCTAGTTTTCCAAGTCCATCAGTTCTAGTTGCTAGGAATCAATTTTGTTCATGTTTCAGACTTTTTTCTCCACTTGGCATGGTAAGCTTCTATCCCTAGCTTGTTATTTCTGGGTTTTGGTTTTGAGGTCCTTGTGAATTTTCTTGTTATTGACAAAAAAAATTAGGACACTGGCTGAATAATTTTTGTATTTTTCCTCTAGTTGTGTCTGATTCGTTGCTCGATAGATGTTAGGGTTTCTAGTGGTAAATGAGTTTTCAACTAGTTTTTCCAAGCTTCATTGGCCCAGGTTAAGGGGTGTTGTCACTCTGACATTTGCTCAAGTTGGTCTTCTTTCCTCCTCGATGGCCGTAAAGGGGACTTTATTGGCACTAATTCCTATTTCACAACTGGGATTGATTGAGGTTTAGAGAATGTGATCGAGGTCTCCTGATCATGGAGAATCGTACTTAGCTGAGCCCCCTCCTAAGAAATAGAGGACTAGCAAGGGGAAGGAGATCACTATCAGCCAAAAGAAGGAGTTTGAGGATGTATAGGGGATCGCATCTGAAAGCTTGGGTCTAAAAATGTTGGCATTCTACAATGTTCTTCACAAGAATGTGGACTAGATCTGGGGACCCACGCAAAATTGCTGGAGCATGAAAAGATACACAAGAATGCCTCGTTAAGCATATTTGCTCATCACCATTTGCTGGTTAGTGCCATTCTTCTATAATTTTCTTATTCTTTAGTGGGTGATCTAATCCTGTTTGATCTTTTTAAGGAGCATTGGAGACAATGAAATTTAGTGACGAGGTCTTACTTTGGGAGGAGGAGTGAGGTAAACTGTAGCGCGACCTAACTATCGTGACTAAAGAGGTAACGGAGTTAAGAAACAAGCTGGAGCACACCAAGGCCCATCTGAAGAATGTTGATGTTGTGAGGAGAAAGGTCAAGGAAACTTTGGCTCATGAAATGACCAACTTACTTTCAAGACTCCACCAGGCCAATGACGAGCTGAGGCAAAAGAGAGAAGAGATGGCAGTGTTAGCGAAGGGAGCTGAGGTCCTCAAGAAGAAGACACGGGCTACTTAGGAGAGGGTAGCTCATGCTGAGGACATGGTGAAACAAGCTAAGGAGGAGACTACTCGGGTCAAAAAAGAGACCTCCACTATGATCTCGTAGGCGAAAAGGCTAGGATCTCTGACACTACAGATAGCTTTATGTATACTTTATGGTAGAAACACCCAGATTTTGACTTTAAATTCTTTGACTTTGCATTCTTTGGCGGAGAGGTTGAGGCGATCATTTAAGGTTTCATAAGGGATGCGAAGGCAACCTTGGCCACATATGTTAAGACCATTGGTGATCTTTCTACTAAGGATAACGTCCAAGCCGAGAGCAACTTGCTTACGGAAGAAATAGTCATGGCATGACCTGAAGAGCAGATAACGAAGAATTAGCCCATGCATGTTATTGACTCCTCAACTTCTTAGGATGGTTATCTAGTTGCTACCTCTACCATTGCATGCTGTGTGCCTAATGTAGATTGCATTCCTTGATTTTTCTTCTGACTTTTGGGTCTCCAGCTAGCTGAGTGTTTGTTGGATCAAAGGATGTTGCAATGTGCTCAAGATCCATGCCAATTGGAGGCCTTAAAAGTCCAATTCTACAGAGCCCATTTTCACAGCATTTCTATCATGAATTGCAACTCCATTTTCATGCCCAATTTGATCTCTTTAGCTTTGGAAATCTTCATATGAAATGTGTCCTTGTGTCTTAACTTCTATTTGGGCTTAGTTTCACCTTAATTGGACTTGTGTAGGTCTATATATGATCTACTGAATGTTTAGAGGTCAGGCTACCAAGGATAGGGCTAAGACAATAGTCTAATTCTGAATTGAGCTCCAATTTTGGATGACCAATTGAGAGATTCAGCTTTTGTAGTCTTCATGAAAGTTATAGATATCTCTCTTATCTTTCTACAAGACAAGAATCACATTAATTGGATAAGTGTAGCTCGAGATATAGTCAGATTACAGAAACTGCTCAAACTGGTCAATTATGTAGAATTTTCCAAAATGATTCCAATTGGCACCAAATCGTAAATACTCATTAACACAGCTAGAGGTAAGCAATTTTTGACCCTAAAAAGCTAAGTAAGAGGAAAAATAAATGGTTGAAATATTTTGTTATTAGTTAACCATTTGCTGAAGGTAAACAAGAGGAGCTCGAGGGATTTTGGCAAACCTTTAACATTTATTGCACCATCTAACCAGGTCGATCACATCCTTTTTCATAGTTGACTAAAAGAAACCTTGTCGGAGTGCCTTTTGAGCCAGGGATAGCCCTCTGGCGTGGTTTTCATAATGTTTAGTGTGAATTTCTTCCAGGACAGCATAACAATCAGGGCCATTGATGCATTTGAGAAGTGAGGTTGAAAAGCCCCTTCTGTAAAGTGTATCATTGATGATACAGCATCAAACAGTTTAAGCTCGCATATGACGCACTTCTAATTTATCATCTGACAGCTCTCTAGCTCATAAATATTTCAAAATAGGGCTCATCCATAAGCCTTGGGCCACAACAACTGTGGTTAGGACATCTTTTTATTTGATACTTGGTGATGGGAGAATTTCCATCAGGATTGCACCCAAGAAATTTGCATCCTTGGCTACGGCCAAGCAAGCTAGCACATCTGCATGTGCATTCTAAGCACGAGGGATTTGATTGATCTCACACCTCTGGAAGTTATTGAATAATTCTTGAACCTTTTGGAGGTAGGCAACCATCCTTGATCCTTTTGCTTGATACTCGCCTTTTATAAGGCACACAACGAGTTGAAAGTCGCTAAATATTTTCAAATTTTCAGCTTATACCTCCCTTGCTAGATGGAGTCTTGCAAGCAGCGCTTCATATTTTGCTTCATTATTGGTGGCTTGGAATTCAAATCGGAGTACAAAGAGGATTTTATGTCCCTCTGGGCTTATTAACTGTATTTCTGCCCCCACTTTTTGTTTATAAGAGGATCTATCTACATAAAACTCCTACCAAGGGCTTTCCATAGTTTCTGCTTCCTTCACTACTGGTCCGATAAACTCTACTATAAAGTCTACTAAGGCCTGCCCCTTGATTGTTGACCTTAGTTTGTACTAGATGTCAAATTAGGCTAACTCAATGGCCCACTTAAGCAAGCAACGTGAGGCATTAGTCTTTTATAGAGTTTGACTCAATGGATACTGAGTGAGCACCTCAATGGTATGCACTTAGAAGTAAGGCCGTAATTTCCTAGAGGCTACCACAAGACAAGAGCCACACTTATGGCATATTAGGACATTCCTAGATAAAGAATAAATTTTTCACCTTCCTGAGGCTTTGATAAGCCCATATATTCCTTTAAGTGCTGGAATACAGCCTCGTATTCCTTAATCCATTCAAATCGCTTAACCTTTCTTAGAACATCAAAGAATGGCAAGCATCTATCTATTTCTTTAGAAATAAATATGCTTAGCGCCACAACCTAACTAGTTAAACTTTGCATGTCCTTGACTCCTGCCGAGGACCTCATGTTAATAAATGCTTTAATTTTTTCTGGGATTAGTTCAATTCCTCTATTGTTAACCAAAAACCCAAGAAATTTTCCTGAGACCACTCCAAATGTACATTTATGCATAGTCAATTTCATCTAATATTTTGTAAAAATCTTGGACATTTTATCCAAGTCCTTCACGTGTTCCATGACCTACTTGGACTTCACGAGTATATCATCCATATAGACCTCCATAGTCTTCCTGATTTGTTCTCAGAACATCATATTAACCAGCCACTGATACGTCACTCCTGCATTCTTCAGCCCAAAGGGCATCATCTTATAGTAATAAAGTCCACGATCTATGATAAATAAGGTATGTTCCTCATTCTGAGGCTCCATGGGTATCTAGTTGTACCTTGAATAAGTGTCCATAAAGCTGAGGAGCTAGTGTCCAATTGTTATGTCAACGAGTTGGTCAATTCTAGGTAAGGGGAATTTATCCTTTGGACAGGCTTTGTTGAGGTTGGTAAAGTCTATGCATGTTTTCCACTGCCTATTTTTCTTTTTTACCAGAATGGAATTAGCTATCTAGGTCAAGTAGTGGGCCTCTCAGATAAATTTGTTTGCCAAAAGCCTATCTACCTCTTCTTTGAGAGCAATAGATCATTCAACAATCAATAGCCTCATTTTCTAGTAAACTAGTTTATGGAAGGGATCTATGTTTAGCTTATGCGATATAATCTTGGGATCAATCCCCACCATGTCCTCGTGGTTCCATACAAAAACGTCTAGGTTTTCCATGAGAAAATTGGCCAGCTGAGCTTTCACATTAGGGGTAAAGTCTTCCTTAGCTTGAGGTACCTCTCACCGTTTACCTCATTGACCTATACTTCTTCGAGCTCTTCTATGGGCCCAATTTCCCTATCTACATCTAGGTCACAGGGGATGAGATTGTGACTGACTCCCATCATGCTTAGAGCTTAGGGTTCCCTACTAGAAACCATATTGACTCTCTTCTCTATTTCCCCAATCTTGATTGTATCCTCATAGTATCATTGAGCAGTATATTATTCACCTCGTATGCACCTGACTCCATTGAGGGTTGGAAAGTGAATCGTTAACATTCTAGTTGACATGACCATATCTAGGTCATTCATTGTCGATCGTCCCTGTAAGATTAGGTGCAGAAACAAGGGGAAATTTCAAAAATTTTCTTCAGAAGAACCCTCCCTTGACCGAACCTAATCCCCCATAAATCCCTTGTGTAGAGGTTTCAATCAAATAAATACAAGAGAGAATTAAACCAACCTTTAATCCAGC
>JANHAO010030210.1:0-10202 GCA_026873985.1 Saraca asoca | reverse complement strand
AAAATAACAAATACATATGGTATTAAGTTTGTATGGTCAGTATAAATAATGAATAACAATAATAAGTATATATTGTTGTAGTTCGTACTTCTGATACCCATCAGAATAAATGTTTAGTTGGGCCACCATGTATTTCATTTATTGCTGCGTATATGACCCATATTATTTGTCTATAAATACAGTGTAGAAATTGATGTTGAGATATTGTAATAATTATTATATCATATCTGTGATTAAGTTCTGGATGCCTAGTAGGTTATTATTGTCTAGTATGGGCCACTGTATATATATGTTTATTTGTTACACAGGTTTTGATGGGCGTGTGGCCCTTATTATGTATTAAGGCCTTGAGTCTAGGCGTTCAGATTATAAAGGAAACTTTGTCAGATTTTCGACAAGAAGTTGTAGTGTAGTTATAGAATAGCATGAATGGTTAGGCTTATAGAAGGTTTCCTACGGGTGACCTTCTATGCCGGTCACGAATCCTATGGGTGGGTCATGACAGTTAAAAAAATATTTTTGTTGCTATATATTTATAAATAGGTATAACCTTTTAGAAATTGTTACTGCTTTTTTCTTTTTTTTTTTAAATTTTACTAAACAAATTGGAAGAAAAAAGAGAAAAAGAATGCAACTATCAAGTTGCAATTTTTTGAAATACTATGCAAGATTTATATTGAATTGCAATAATAGATAACTAAGTTGCTATTTATTTATAGTGTAGTGTTTATCAAAATAGTTGGAACATTTTTATTTTACAAAGTTTGTGACAAAACCTAAAATAGTTAACCAAACCTTTTGCAAATTCACATTCCAAGTGAAAGAGATTTAGGGTTCATGCAAGACTTTTCTAATCCCAAGTATGACATGTAACAATAGAAAATTAATCTAAGAATTCGGGTTTTTGGAATACCTGGAAATGAAGAAGATGATGACGCCATCCTTAATCTTGAATCCAATGATGTGGGGAGAGAAACTATTCCTTTTCTACGTTAGATTCCTTTGTAACAGTCTTGATGGGGCACGTGTACTATAAGTCATGGAAAAGAATAGAGGCCTTTCCTTGTGTATATATTAAAACGGGTCAAGTTTACCCATTATGGCAAGTCCACACACAGGGCCCAATAGTATCCACTCTTGAGTAATGCTAATAATAAGCCCAACAATATTGATCACAACTAATTAGGCTTAATTAAGTTTACAATATGCTCTATATGATTTGATATTCAATTAATCTGAGTTTTATGGATAAGAAATAAAATATATATTATTGAATTATGTTAGTCCATATAAAACAAAAAATCTAACATTCTCCCACTTAGACTACATAATTCAATAATAAAGAACATTCCAGATTAATTAACAATATGTGATTACAACAGGATGTCAAACTGAGCCAACACTCTCATGCAAAATGGTCCAAGATAGGTTCACAAGTACCTTAACAATGCAAAAAATCATACTTAGAGGAGTATGGATATTATGCATGCAAGATACTTATGATCTGATGACCTAACACAATAGTCTAATGGTCCAAGATGGATTTATGAGCATCTCAACAATGTAGATAATCATACTCAAAGGAGTAATGATTTCATACATATAAGATACTTATAATCTAGTGACCCAACATGAGTGTGGATACGTTAAAGGAAAATTCCCAAACAAAATAGCATGCCAAAAAGTGATTAATGTGCAATTTTCCAACAAATTGGCCCTAGCATCCACACAAGATGCCATCTGAGATTCAACAATATATCTTAGCACAAAATGAGACTAGGTCCAAAATGTCTGTATAATATGCCATAACAAAAAACTGCATAGTATAATAACAGAAATAACAATAATATATGGCAATTACAAAATAGCAACATATCTATTCAAAATGTGATTTACAAGGCTCGAGACATAATGACAAAATATAATGTTGTCATGAATTTATAAAACAAACTCCCACTAATCCAAAATATCAAAAGATCTCACTAGACCCATATACGTTAAACAATCAACAAAGACTTTGATAGTTAAGCCTTTAGTTAGGGGATTTGCTAATATAAGTTCTATAGGGATATGCTCAACACAAGTTTAGAACTCCTGAATCTTCTCTCTAGCAAACATGTACTTTGTATCAAAGTGTTTTGAGCACTTAGAGCTTCTGTCATCTTAAGAGAAGCATAACACAATTAAGTTATCACAATATATAGTCAAAGGTCTTGAAATACTCTCCACAACCTGAAATTCTACAATCAAATTCCTTAACCATATTACTTGATGAATAGCCTCGTAACAAGCTACATACTTTGCTTCCATGGTCGAAGTAGCTGTAAGTGTCTGCTTAGCACTTTTCCTCGAGATAGCTACTTTTGCCAACATGAATATATACCCTACTGTAGACTTATGATCATTTGGACAACCACCATAGTTAGAGTCAAAAGAGCCTACTACCTTAAGGCGATCCGATCTCCTATAAGTAAGCATGTAGTCTTTGGTACCCTACAAGTACCTTATGACTCGTTTTGGTGCTTACCAATGAGCCACACCAGGTTTGCTTAAGTATCTCCCAAGTATACTAACAACAAAAGTAATATCAAGATGTGTACAAACTTGAACATATATAAGGCTGCCAACAGCGAAAGCATATGGGATTTTCTTCATATCTACAATTTCTTTATCATTTTATGGATACTGGGTATTAGAGAGTCTCTCACCTTTTTGAATGGGCGCAGTGCAAGGATTGCAGGACTTCATATTGAATTTGTTCAAAATTCTTTCAATATAGCTCCTTTGAGACAAGCAAGAATACCATGTGATCTGTCATGGTGAATCTCAATACCTAATACAAAAGAGGGATCATTAAGATCTTTCATATCAAAATGTGTTATCAATATTTGCTTAGTCTCAAATAGGAGATTTATATCATTACTGGTTAAAAGAATATCATCAACATATAACACAAGGACAATGAATTTACTCCCACTATGCTTCAGGTAAACGCATTAATCAACTAAATTTTCTTTAAAACTAAGAGAGTAAATAACATTGTCAAATTTCAGATACCATTGCCTGGAGGTCTGTTTCAGTTCATAAATGGATCTTTTCAATTTGCACACCATATGTTTCTTGCCATTTTTAGTAAAGCCATCAGGTTGATCTATGTCCACATTCTCATATAAATCACTATTCAGGAAGGTAGTTTTAACATCCATCTGATGGAGCTCCAAATCAAAATGAGCAACCAATTCCATCACAACTCGAAAGGAGTCTATTGTGGATACTAGAGAGAAATTCTCTTTATAATCAATGCCTCCCTCTGATTATATCCCTTAGCCACAAGTTTGGATTTATATCTCTTAATTTGCCCTTTGGTATCATGCTTGGTTTTAAAGACCTATTAACAACCTATAAATGTGCAGCCATCTGGTAACTCCACTAATTCTCAAACATCATTATTCCTCATAGAAGCCAATTCATCCTTCATGGTAGCCAACCACAGTGAGCTATCAAAACTAGACAAAGCTTTATGGAAGGAAAGAGGATCATAGTCCTTCACTGAATTAAATTCATGCTCCTACAGGTATACAAAATAATCTTTGAATTTAGAAAACTCTGTAGGTTTAGGAACTCTCTTAGATCTTCTAGGTGGAGCCACAATAATATCTGGGTCTGGCACATTATTCTCAACTTGTTAAGTGATATCAAAATCATCAACAGGATCAACAATATCATTATAGATCAATGGAGAAGCCACTATTTTTGAAATAGGGACAACAAGTGTTAGAATAACAGCATGCTCCTCCTTAAATCCAATAATGTGTGGTTCTTGAGTTACACTTTGTTCAAAGTCCCCTTCAAAATAGACAATCTGATCAGACTCAATAACTCTGGTAGTATGAGAAGGGTAATAGAATCTTGAACCTCTTGAATTAATGCAGTAGCCAATAGAGAATCCACTAACAAATTTTGGATCAAGTTTCCTCAACTATGGGTTATACGGTCGCACCTCTACTTTACAACCCCAAAAGTGAAAATGCTTTAAACTAGGCTTCTTACTAGTCAAAAGCTCACAATGAGTTCTTGGTATAGAATTACTTGGAACATGATTCAAAATATAAGCAGCGGTATTCAATGCATCACCACACAAGAATTCTGGAAGGGTACAATGACAAAGCATACATCTTACCATGTCCAGAAGAGTACGGTTCCTCCTTTTTGCAACTCCATTCTATTGAGGAGTGCCAGGCATGGTATACTGTGTTTCAATATCACATTCCTGCTAGAACCTGGCAAAAGGTCCAAGATTTCTGCTTGTTTCATCAAACCTACCATAAAATTCACCACCTCTATCAGACCTTACACATTTAATTTGTTTGCCAAATTTTAGTTCAACAGCAGCCTTCAATGCTTTAAAAGCATCCAAAGACTTAGATTTCTCATGAAACAAATCAATCCAATCATTTATAGAGAAATCATCAATAAAGGTGATGAAATATCAAAACCCTCCTAAAGCAACAAGAGTAAAGGGTCCACAAATATCGGTATGGATCAACTACAGTATTACTTCACTCCTGGTAACCCCACTTTTCCTAGCTCTGACTATTAATTTCCCTCTCACATAGTTAACACATTTGTCATTCTCTCCTATGCCACAGCAGGGAAGAGTTTTTAGCAACTTTACGTTGCTTACTTCCAATGACATTATTAAAGCCTAAATATCATCAGTTAACAAAATATAGATCAACAGTCAACATATACAAGCCGTTAGATAAAACACCAGAACTAACAAAAGTCGTATCATAATATAAAGATACTCTTTTATTTTTGAAATGAAAGGAATGACTACGACCATCCAAAACAGAAATAGAAACTAAATTCTATTTCATGGAAGGTACATAAATAGTATCTTTAAAAATTAATTCATGTCCAATATATAACTTCAGAGATACTACTCCTGTATGTTCAACCTTAACGCTAACATTATTCCCTATTGTGATCATCAACTCCTCGTCACTTAGCTTCCATCGGCTTTTGAATTCCTACAGGGGGTTTGAAACATGAATAGTTGCACCAGTATCTAACCACCATGTATTTGAAGGAACATTATCAAGATTTGATTCAAAGTATACTAGAGCCAGGAGTTTACCTTTCTTTCTTTCAAGCCAACTCTTAAACTTCATACAATCAGCTTGCTTATGCCCAGGAGCATTACAAAACTTACATCTTCCATTAAAAAGATATTTTGGCCCTGCATCAGAAGATTCACTAGAGTGTTGCCTGGAGGAAAGATGTTTAGGCTTTTCATTCTACTTCTTCTTAAACTGTGGCTTACTATTCTTACCTTTAACTAACTTCTTCTTATTATCAACTTTATGAGAGGTAAAGTAAATGTTGTGGGTCTTCCCCTTCTTCATTGTCTACTTTTCTTAAGTAAAAATTGATATCAGCTCATCAATAGTGCACTATTCTTTTTGAGCATTGTAAAAGGTCTTTAAAACATCAAATTTAACTGGTAAAGATTCGAATACCTACCAAATTAGGAAATCCTTTCCCAATTCTACCTTCATAGACTTCAACTTGTTATACCAGTTGATAAGCTTTATCACATGTTCACGAATACTACTAACACTATCATACTTAGTCTTCATCAACAAAGAAAGGTAGGAGGACTTTTCAGACTTATCAAACTTCTTGAATTTCTCACTTATAACCTTGAGAAATTCCTTAGCATTATCTATCTCATGGATGCTCTCTTTGATAGTTTTATCCATGCTACACTTCATGGTCATTAAGCAAATTTTGTTAGAATGAGCCCACTTCTCATGTTTTGTCATATCAGCAGTAGAAGAATTTTCTGTGAGCTTTGGAGGCTCATCCTTAGTGAGAGCAGCATCTACATTTGCGACAGCTAGAAATAACTTCAGAGATTCAACTTGATTACCATAATTGATCCCATTTAACTTTGTCAGATAATTCATTTGCATGGGCAAAGCCGAAAATGAAGAAGATTAAGAGAGATTTTATGTCGAGCATATCAAGCATATGTATAAATGAGCAATTATCCACAGGTGAATCCTCTCATACATAATAATCCTACTAAGGGTCCCAAATTATCATGCATGAGTGAATTCCATAACATTAAAATCATGTCTCTAAAGCTAATACTGATAGGATACAGAGAACTCTAAAGACGTAATTTCAATGCATGTAACTAGTCACTAGGAACTATATCAATAAGGACAAACCAATAGGGTAAGTGCATTATTAACATAATTTCCAATACAACAACATTATCAATAACATAACATTTCAATATAATTGGTCCCACGAAGGCAAGTTTGCAATTATATAAAGTGTCTCAAAATTGATTTAAGCTTAAAACAACTCTTGGAATTATATTACATAATTACTAACAATTTTCAACCTTATATAATAGTATATTCATATAATAATATCAAAATTATTTAATTAATCAAATTATGTCAAATCTGAGAGTACATAATATATAATGAGCCAATAATTATTAGGAATACACACAAAAAATTTAAGGCTCAAAATTAATTAATACAATATATTATTAGTAATTTTAAATGCTCTAAAATCAAAACTAAATATTTTTAGGAATTAAAAATTCCAAAAACTAGAGGGCTGCAGGTGGAGTGCATAGGAAAAACGACACGTCAAAGGGACACATAGAGAGTCTGCACACACCCCACGCACCTGGCCTTGCGAGTGGGCTTGGGGACTGGAGGTTGTTCATCTCCTTCAACCTCCAATAGGGTCGAAAGACCTATTGCAGGACTTGGCTTCTGACAATCGGGTTTTCAACCAATTCTCCTTCATTTCTCAACCAAAAAATACAATTCTGGTGTCATTGAAATCAGAATGCAAAGATCTATAATAGCCCTTAAGAAATTTTCACAATTGTGAACAAAAAATTCTGGGCTTTGGATGAAAACATCGTGTAGTTTTCTTGCAATTTCTCTCTTAATTCTTAGTGGAAAAATATGATCTATATGTCTATGGATTTAGAATAACACAATCTATAAAAGTCCTAACCTGATTTGGAAATTGATCGAGTAAAATTTTTAATTTTGAATCAAGGAGAAAATTAGGGTTTTGATAAAATTTGAAATTATCCAGGATATTCTTAAACACACACAATTCCAATAATCACAAATTACAACCATAGTCAGGATTAGATATGCTTTGATACCATTTGAAAGAGATTTAGCGTTCATGCGAAACTTTTCTAATCCTAAGTATGGTATGTAACAATAGACAATTAATCTAAGAATTTGGGTTTTCGAAATACCTAGAAACAAAGAAGATGATGACGCCATTCTTGATCCTGAATCCAATGATGTGGGGAGAGAAACTATTCCTATTCTACATCAAATTCCTACATAACAGTCTTGATGGGACAATTGTACTTTGAGTCGTGGAAAGGAATAGGGACCTCTCCATGTATATATATTGAAATGGGTCAAGCTTACTCATCATGGTAAGCCCACACACAGGGCCCAATAGTATCCACTCCTAAGCAATGCTGATAATAAGCCCAATAATAATGATCACAACTAATTGGGCTTAATTAAGTTTACAATATGCTTCATATGATTTGATATCCAATTAATTTGAGTTTTGTGAATAAGATATAAAATATATATATTATTGAATTATGTCAATCCACATAAAACAAAAAAATCTAACTCCGAGACCTTTTCGTACGCTATATGTCAAAATAATGGATATCATAAAATTCACTCATGTCCATCCAAGCCTTTATTCCATTAAATCCAAATTCACAACTGCTTTATAGACTTTGAGCTCTCTTAATGCATTTCTCTATCAGATTGCTTTCGTACTATATTTTTATTTTTGCTATGCTTTTTCAAAGGTACATAAATAAGTCAAGTTTATGTTTGTCATTCACATGCTACGTCAATCATTTCACCCATGTGTGATAATGAAAAATCATCCTTAATCGATCAAAATGCTAACAATCCTAATAACCCTTGGATTGTTTAAAAGGAAATTGAGAGAAAAGAAAAAAATGCAAAAAATTAGGGCTGAAAACATTATTCATCCTTGATTAGTTATGGGAAGAAATTGAACAAAAATGAAAATGAGAAGAAAAATTTAGGTGGGTCCTATGGGAAAAATTTTCTACTCAAACTCAGGTAAAAAACACGTGGAAAACCATTTTCTCATAGCATTGCCTCTTCCTCCATCTCTTATTGGCTCTGCTCCTCCGTTATGGCCAACTTATTCCTCTTGGACCCATACTTGCCATTCATAGGCTATTCATGTCCCTCATTTCGATCATGATTTTCACTGGAATTAGGGATGACAATTTTACCCACGTACTTATTTACTCGTGCATAGGCGGATATGGGTATGAGAAAAAGTGCTCGCAGGCAGGTATGTGTATGAAACTCATACCCATTACAGGCATGGGTATAGGTATGGGTATGAAAAAAAATGTATATAATTGTCGACTTGCTGTCAACTTATTCACTCTCCCTTACTCCCTCTTCATCAGTCCTCAAGTTGTAGACCTAAATGTGATCTAAAACTATGGACAGTGAACTGTCGTCAACCCCTCCCCCTCCTCAATTGTCTCAAACTGTCCTCTTCTCCTTGCCGTCATTCTCTCCCTTTCGTCGTCGCAATTTGTGAGTTTTGATTTTTAAACTTTGTCTCTCTACCCGTATAAAAGCTTGTTAGTAGTCACTTAGTTGTTTGTGTATTTTGTTTCATTGTTTTGTAACATTTGTTTGTCTTAATTGTTGAACTTGACTTGAGGATTGATTGTTGAATTGATTCATTGTTGAAAGTTGATTATGACACTAATTTGTTCACTGAATCACTATTCTATTTATGTTTGTATAATTGTAAAATCAAGTATTCAAGTGCTTTTGTTCTGTTTGTGTAATTGTAAAATCAAGTGCCCTGATTTTCTTTTTATGTTTGTGCACATTGTTGTTAATTAATCATGTAATTAGGATTTAGGTTAAGAACTTAGGACTTTGAACTTTGATCTCATTGACTTTGTTACTTGTTCTACAGTAAAGTGTTTTTACAAACTTAATGATAAAATAAAAACTAATTAAATGATAAATTGATGACAGATTAATAGTGTTTTGTTTGAGTTTAGTTTTTTATTATTTTGTTATAATGGAGGTGTTTAATTTTAGCATATATTAATAATGTAGGTAACGTATTTTTTGTAATGCCTACATCACGATCAAGATCGACTGCAAAAAGTGTTACCCTAGGCAAAGGCCAAGGGGAAACTGCATAAAATTCAATTCCAACTCATTAAATTCATGGTGAGGTTAACAGCTTGGATGATGTTGAGGTTGAGGTCCAAATTGATTCATATGCTAATGAAGATGGAAAAAGAAAATTAATATCATCGGTGTGGAATGATTTTAAAAGGGAAAAACATAATGGTGTATGGACAGTTGTTTGCAATAGATGTAAGATGAGATTATTGGCTAAATCAAGTAGTGGAACCTTCCATTTACATAGTCATTCGCAATCATGTCCATAGAGGCAATTTCTAGATATGGGACAACAATTGAAGGCCGCAAAAACAAAAGAAAGAGGAGTGAAATTACAAATGTTCCAATTTGATCAAGATCTTTTCCAGAAAGAATTGGCAAATATGGTGATATTGCATGAGTATCCACTAAGTATTGTAGAGCATGTTGGCTTTAATAGATTTGTTGATTCACTTCAACCACTGTTCAAAATGCCCTCTAGGAATACTTTGAGAAGTGACATAATAAAAATTTATGAATGCAAGAGGGCTAAAACAATGGCTTTATTTGAGAGAAATAGTGGTAGGATTGCTCTTATAACTGACATGTGGACATCAAATAATCAAAGAAAGGGTTTATCATAATTATAGCACACTTTGTGGATGACTCTTAGACGTTACAAAGTCGCATCATTAGGTACATTATCACACTTTTTTTTTAGTTTTAATTAGTTTAATATTTGATATATAATAATTTATATTTTATGATTATGATAGTTTATTCATATTTATGTAATATGCTTTGTAATAGGTTTGTATATGTTCCATGTCCTTATACGTCTGAGATACTTGCTAATGTAATGATGGATTGTTTATTAGATTGGAATATTGAACACAAGCTATCCACTTTGACTGTGGATAATTGTAGCACTAATAATGC